>JACEVL010002620.1:0-60409 GCA_020284085.1 Aporrectodea caliginosa
GAGTTATTGAAAAGAGTTATTGAAAAGAGTTATTGAAAAGAGTTATTGAAAGAGTTATTGAAAAGAGTTATTGAAAAGAGTTATTGAAAAGAGTTATTGAAAAGAGTTATTGAAAAGAGTTATTGAAAGAGTTATTGAAAGAGCTATTGAAAAGAGTTATTGAAAAGAGTTATTGAAAAGAGTTATTGAAAAGAGTTATTGAAAAGAGTTATTGAAAAGAGTTATTGAAAAGAGTTATTGAAAAGAGTTATTGAAAAGAGTTATTGAAAAGAGTTATTGAAAAGAGTTATTGAAAAGAGTTATTGAAAAGAGTTATTGAAAGAGTTATTGAAAAGAGTTATTGAAAAGAGTTATTGAAAAGAGTTATTGAAAAGAGTTATTGAAAGAGTTATTGAAAAGAGTTATTGAAAAGAGTTATTGAAAAGAGTTATTGAAAAGAGTTATTGAAAAGAGTTATTGAAAAGAGTTATTGAAAGAGTTATTGAAAAGAGTTATTGAAAAGAGTTATTGAAAAGAGTTATTGAAAAGAGTTGTTGAAAAGAGTTATTGAAAGAGTTATTGAAAAGAGTTATTGAAAGAGTTATTGAAAGGAGTTATTGAAAAGAGTTATTGAAAGAGTTATTGAAAAGAGTTATTGAAAAGAGTTATTGAAAGAGTTATTGAAAAGAGTTATTGAAAGAGTTATTGAAAAGAGTTATTGAAAAGAGTTATTGAAAAGAGTTATTGAAAGAGTTATTGAAAGAGTTATTGAAAAGAGTTATTGAAAGAGTTATTGAAAAGAGTTATTGAAAGAATTATTGAAAAGAGTTATTGAAAAGAGTTATTGAAAAGAGTTATTGAAAAGAGTTATTGAAAGAGTTATTGAAAAGAGTTATTGAAAAGAGTTATTGAAAAGAGTTATTGAAAGAGTTATTGAAAGAGTTATTGAAAAGAGTTATTGAAAAGAGTTATTGAAAAGAGTTATTGAAAAGAGTTATTGAAAGAGTTATTGAAAAGAGTTATTGAAAAGAGTTATTGAAAAGAGTTATTGAAAGAGTTATTGAAAGAGTTATTGAAAGAGTTATTGAAAAGAGTTATTGAAAAGAGTTATTGAAAGAGTTATTGAAAGAGCTATTGAAAAGAGTTATTGAAAAGAATTATTGAAAAGAGTTATTGAAAAGAGTTATTGAAAAGAGTTATTGAAAGAGTTATTGAAAGAGTTATTGAAAAGAGTTATTGAAAGAGTTATTGAAAAGAGTTATTGAAAGAATTATTGAAAAGAGTTATTGAAAAGAGTTATTGAAAAGAGTTATTGAAAAGAGTTATTGAAAAGAGTTATTGAAAAGAGTTATTGAAAAGAGTTATTGAAAAGAGTTATTGAAAGAGTTATTGAAAAGAGTTATTGAAAAGAGTTATTGAAAAGAGTTATTGAAAAGAGTTATTGAAAAGAGTTATTGAAAAGAGTTATTGAAAAGAGTTATTGAAAAGAGTTATTGAAAGAGTTATTGAAAAGAGTGATTGAAAGAGTTATTGAAAAGACTTATTAAAGATTTATTTTCATCATTCATTTAAATCAATTATTTCTATCAATAATTTCAATCATTCATTTCAAAAACGTTTTTCAATAACTCATTTCAATTAATCTTTTCAATAACTCTTTTCAGTAACTCTTTTCACTCTTTTCAATAACTTTTTTCAATAACTCATTTCAAAAACTCATTTCAACAACTCATTTCAATAACTCTTTTCAATAACTCTTTTCAATAACTCAATTCAATAACTCTTTTCAATAAATGTTTTCAATAACTTTTCAATAACTCTTTTCAATAATTTTTTTCAATAACTCATTTCAATCACTCATTTTAATCACTCATTTCAATCACTCTTTTCAAAAACTTTTCAATAACTCTATTCAATAACTGTTTTCAATAACTGTTTTCAATAACTCTTCAATAACTCTTTTCAGCAACTCTTTTCAGCAACTCTTTTCAGCAACTCATTTCAGCAACTCTGTTCAATTCCTCTTTTCAATAACTCTTTTATAACTCGCATATAAGCAAGTATTCAAATAGTATTTTATCGCGGGACAAAATTGTGACTCGAAAACCGAGTCAGCGAGTCAAATTCGAGTCCGAGTCGCGACAAGCCAAGTCCGAGTCCACAAAAAATCGGTATCGAGACGGACTCGAGTCCTAGGCCGGACTCGAGTACTACATCACTGCCTAACCCACCTTATAAGTTCGGCCGATGGTAGCGGCTGAACCCTGTTGGTATAGAGATGTTCTGCAGATGAGCACGTAGCCTAAAGCTTAGCTCAACTACACGATGAAACCGAAGCTGGAGAAATTCTTGCCCCAGTACCTTTTACTAAAAGTCGGCGTCTCTGCTGACGCGTATAGGTAGTCAGCAGGTACGGAGGAGGGCGATTGTGTAAGTACAGGCCTAAACAGATCTTTATGAGGTAGAAAATCAAAAGTATGACGCACAGTTCACCTTGGTAAGGTATATGCCTAATCGAATTAGAACCACCTGTTCTCTGGCGATTCCTGTCATCTGTCGAGACCACCCAGAAACAGAACTGACAGGTGTGTGATTCTCTGTCAGGGTCTAAACTCCACGACGTCTGATATTCTGCTCCGTCTGCATCGTATATTATGTACCCGTCGCTCTGCAAAAGCCCAGTGTACACTACACGCCCAGGTGCGTGCTGATATGGAAGGAGAGATAGGCAGACTGAAGCAGACATACAGACAGCCATGCTGACGCAGACATAGACAAACAGACAGAGGCTTAGGCACCTATAAAGCCACACAGCCTAAACCAGACAGGCATACAAACAGAATAAGGTGAACTTGCAAACAGAATAAAGGAGGCACACAGTCAGAGTGAGACAGGCTTACACAAACACACAGATCATGAAGCAGGTTTAAGGATCTCTTAGATGCTATACAGTATACAGCATCTTTTTGGAAAACCTTACAAAATTGCACCATGCTTATCAGACAGACAAAACCGGTCTTCCTCCTGCCCTGCGAGCGGCTAACACAGTTGACTCTTTCAAATCTGGACTCAAGACTTATTTGTTCTGTAAGGCCTACCCTGCTGTTAGTTGACTGTGAGGCGCCCTTGTAACGGCATGGCTGTGTTACGGCGCCATATAAATTGTCACTGTTATTATTATTATTATTATTATTAAAACCATCTAAACGATACTATGCAGAGTTGAATGCAATCCTTTTGGTACAGAAACTAGTAATCAAACGACCACATGTATGTTTACCAGTACTAACACCCGATTTATTTGCTGCAACTCTTCTGTAACCACAGAATCCAAATTCCATAGACAACTATTTACAGAATCAAAATTAATTTCCAACAGGTCGGCAAGCATTTCTTTACAAAACATCAGCATCACAACATCACATGGAGCCAACACATACACACTTTAACTGGTGCAAAGAAAGAGGACTGACGAGATCAATCAAACAAAACAAAATTATTTCAACGGGAAATTCAAATTCGAAGTTCTTTTCAACTGCTGGGGTGTGCGCGTGTGGGTGTGTCAGCTGGCCATAACAACCCCAACAGCTAAACAATCGTAATACGCTATTAGCTGCCCCTGAAATTGTAATATTTTCAGTTAAAACATAAATTGCAACAAACCAGAGATTGAAATTATAGCCTCATTAAATGGAGCATAGACGCCAATAAATACACTGGATCTCAAATAATAATTAGACATATAATTATCTGTCATTAAATTATTAATAATAATTAATTAATTGCAAAGATTATGCTTTGACTCTGTTATCTCCTGCAACACTTACAACTTGCCAAATCTTAACCTCAGATGAAATTCCCTAATACCTTTAAACATTTTTAAATCTCAACTTTGTTTAAATACTACCACCACTACTAATACTACTACAACTACTGCTACTACTACTACTAATAATAATTATTATTATATTAATTATTATTATAATAATAATTATTATTATTACCCCACCGGATCTCGATGAGTTTGAGCTAATAATAATTCCATAACTTCTGTTATTTTCTGGAGAATTTTTATATCCTGGGGATTAAATAATATAAGGGGAAAATGAAATAAAGAATATAATAATGAAATTTACAAATTAATATTAACAGCAGCAACAACAGCAAGATCAAGTATAAAATAACGGAAATCTCTTCAGGGTATGTCCAGTTGCTCTCAGAGAGCTGCACCTATCGACAGCAGGTGCAAAATTTTAGTCCATTAACTAACCTCGACTATGGTCGTAACCACAGAAACATTTAAACTGATCATAACTCAATAGATTCACTAACCAAATGCAGAAGTTTGTTCTTTGCTATTAGTCACAAAAACCACTAAAACAGTTACTCAAGATACAGGTTAGTATAAATCACTCAAATGAAAAACTCTGCTGAATATGCAGACCGTATTTCAAGCTAAAAACGATTTATATGACAACAATTTTGTACAGAAATCAAACAGACATTCACTGTGCCAATGCTCAGGCGAAGAATTCTCGCTTGACAACACAGACGACTGCAAAAAGTCCACAGCCTGACTCTGCAGCGCATGTCACTGAAGTGTCACAGAAAACAATTAAACATTCATTGGACACCTACAGACTTTCAGCACACAGACAGTGATGATTGATGATGACAATGATGATGATTTAGTCAACAAAGTCTTCCCATGGAATTGAAAATCATTTCTTTTCGTCAAGCAAACAAACAACAGAAAACATCCTAACTTACTACTCAGAATATTATCACAAGTTAAAAACGATTTATGCAAATGCTCACTAAATTCTTTGGAATATCTCAACATGTCACAGATTCCATTCCACTCTCAGGCCAGTTACACTCACAACTAATTCCACAGTACAGTACAGATTCAAATAATATTTTAAATCTGTAAACCTGGCAATTCCGTATGAACTTGCATAAAATTCTACCTGGAACCTGCAATTATACAAAGTATTATAGCAAATTAACAGCATATGCTCTGGGATGTAGTACCATTACAATCTCTGATGCCACTTGTATGTAATACACCTAAAATGATACTATCGGCAAGTGCAGGAAACCTCTATACCCTGTATGATACAATCATACCTAAACGATTACAACATATCATGATATCATCCCATCACGAATGATATGCAGATACATTGAAAACTATCCTACAATTTCTGTAGTTTTGATAGCTATTTTACATAAAATTACAGGTTTATCAACACATCAATTATTTAATTATTCATCACCATAGAAATAATATTTTACAACAATTAGTAACTACATGCCTAATTAACGCCATGTGACATACTGGTATTACCAGGCTATTTACATTATTATTTCTTATTATTATAACTATTTATTATGATTATCCCTGTGAATTTAAAAGCTCTCTATCTGTCAACAGTCATTTAGAAACCAAGTATCCTTCAACTCAAACACTAAGAAAGCTGTAATTCACTATCGTAAGCTTTTGTCATTTCTCGAGTTGGAACGCCTCCCTCCAGTTAGATAACAAGCAGAAGACCAAACAAGTTAAAACAAGACTCCCCTTCTGCAACTATGCTGATCACATTCCAGATATGAGTCTTCATTAATATACTGTAAGCACATTTTATGACCAGCTCTTGGCAGGAATCAGTTTGACAACAGAAAACCTAATCACAATGTTTAACTGCATTTCATGCTGTCTCAAACATCCGAGTGCCATGACAAAACAATGCATAATGGGTCACTCATCACATGTCCAAAGTTCCTTCAAGGAACACAAGGAGTTTGGAAACAAACTGCAAAGAGAAAGCAAGAACAAGCTACCCATGTAATTCGTTACTAGACCCCACGAATACCAAGCTACCTACCACCAGCAACAAGAACCAACCACGAATGAGATTGCTGAAACCAGTCAGTGCAACAAAGATACTAATTAACACCTCAACGACAAGAGTGTACTAGAAGTGACACGGAAACCCATGCGGCTCGTCGTTAAAGTGTTAACACAGACTCATTTGTCACCCATTCTACTTAAGACCAACTTCACTGTTCTCAGTTACGGAGGCTGCTGCAGCTGAACCGTCGATCTTGTTGTTGTTGGAGATGACATCATTTGTAACAACCGTTGTTGTGGCAACTGTTTCCGTCACTAATGGCATATCTGCGGTTGGTTTAGAAGGAGCGCATGGAGATGAAGAAGTAGTTTCCTCAGGCAGTGGCAGCGGTTGCTCGGCAGTTTGTTCGGCATTTAGGTTTTCTGTTGGATGAGACGTTGCAGTCAAAGCAGCTTCAGAAGGTGTCCTAAAGAAAACATTCAAAGAATCAAATAGAAAACCACATTTTCAGTAATCTCTTATCTTTTATTGATAAAATGTCGCAGGCACAGACACACAGTTGAGACAAAACTATTCAAATTAGTAATTTGATGGATGACTGTACATGGAATAACGAGACAACTGGCACCAACTCAGCCTTTCATCGTCTACTGGTTAATAAACGAGTACCAACACAGATTGGAGATTAAACAGGTGTCCCGTCATCAGACCAACGACGTCTTTGTGTCTTGACAAACATTCGTCTGACCTGAGGATCATGCTTCTGAGGTGTTTCCACAGAAGTGCACGAACAACTGTTACCTTTACCTGTCTTTGAAGTCCTGCTTATTCAGTGTTGCCTATCTTCTCGTCTCTGGGACCTCAAGTATCTTGAATTTTATTGCAATTGTCTTAGTAGCAACTATCAGCTGATTCTTTGAGCATTATGATATATATATATATATATATATATATATATATATATATATATATATATATATATATATATATATTCAATATGCACTTTAGAAGTTTCCTTCTTCGATAATTGTGTTGCTTTTCACCAATAGTGACCCGCACCGCATCTAATCATCAAACTGTGAAAGCCAGCATCACCAGTTATTATCATTATAATTTTATTAAATGAAAATTGGCACAGAGCCCTGTAGCATAAGACTCCTGAATGACTTTCAACTGAATTTCAGTGGTGGTTTATGAAACGAACTTGACATAAAGATATTCGATTGCATGGAGACAGATTGCATATTGGCAACACCAAGCAGCAAAGAAGTTTCCTTATTCACTATAGTGCATCATAAAAGCATATATTTACTTTATTTACTCCATTTTTTATATTTCGTTCTAGTTTGTAATCTTTCTGCAACTGTGAGCTTGGGTGCGTTGTGTCGTCCTTACATTTGAATTACAATAAACGAATATATGATGATGATGATATAGCAAACAACGTCCCAAACCAGGATTTACTGAACAAAACCAATTATGTTAACACAACAAACTGCAATTTCAAAGTCACTGTGTATCACAGAACATGCAGTCAGAGGTAAAGATCACATGAAGTATATGAATCAACAGAATCCTGGAAAACCAGGAATACACTAGAATCAATCCCAGAAATTAACTTTAAAACCAAAACCTATATCCAGTCAGCAAAACTAGTGGAAAAGGACAGATACCAGCATTGGTGGAAATTAAGCAAGGCATTCAGCAAAAGACAGAACTGCAAAGCCTAACAAAACTGGCAGCTACATAACTCCTGCAAACACAGCACACAATTTTGGTGATGTAATACATCATTTATATGGTGCCTCGAGGTGACATCTAAATCCCCAGATTTGGGTGCTACACTCTACGACATGTGTTGACAAACCATCTTGCATGTTTGTATGTATCTGCACATTTACACAGTGCCACAGGATCAACAGATGACACTGAAAAGTAACAAATCTTAAATCTAGAAATAAATAAATTCTGAGATCATAGAGAAATTAAAGTGAGAAAGTAACTTGGCCAAAACGAGAAAAAATCAGGAGCAGAAACTGATTCTCTTACTAATCAAAGCAAAAAAAGGTAAGCAATTCTGAAATTCACTTTCGAAAATGAATTTAAGCCAAAAGTTTTGCAGAACTGCATGAAGAACCTAACATCAACAAAGTCTATGTAAATTTTGTACATAGACTTCGACTGCTAAAACGAAAGTTGAATTCATCAGCCTTTAACAAAATGAAAATAACAAAGGTACAACAAAGCATAAACCCGGAAACAAACTAATACTTGAGTTAAACAATGAATCTGATAATCACACCAGATACATGTACACTCATTATAACACTGAATTTTGTAAGCATTATCAAGAACTGCTTCATAATGACGTTGCGCTACAATTAACCCATTTTCCATAGAAAAACTAAACTTGAGATCCACGTTGCAGACCAAGTTTATCAGAATTTATCATATAATTCTGACATCATTTAAAATTTGCCTAGTTATCATAATTCATGTTATTAATAACACACATGTAAATGAGTTACTGTTAAATGGAAACTGGGCCAAGCTTGTATCAGCTTGTGGCCTTTACCCAATTCCTGTTGTGATAACTTATTCCTGATGCTGCAAAATCCTAATACTTAAGAGCAACAGAAATGTTAAGTAAATAAAGAAGTGTTATAAGGATGTTTCGGTGTAGAACTGAAAACGACGGAAACCAAACGAACGTGCAAGGTGTGTACCTGGCTGGGTGTAAGAAACTACGGTGCGTGGGCAGACTAGTGCCTTTGTGATCGACAGAAAAGAAACAGGGAAACAAATCAGTACATAGAGAAACATTAAAGTGGTGTTGGTTAACAGAAAGAGAACATAGAAATAGCTATGTCCCTTACACTTATCATGCTAGACTGATTCAGGAGTCTGTTTCATTCAAATTACGATTACCAATAGTCACAGTAATAGCAGAAATAGTAATTGTAGTAGCAGTAAGAGGAAAAATAATAATTTTTATCAATATTAAATAATAATAATAATAGCAGGGTCCAGTGCAACACCCTATTTTTCCCAAATCCTGTGGGATCCTTTCTATCTTTGGCAAAATAAATAATATTGCATATTATGAGCTGATGATGATATATTCGTTTATTTATCAAGCAGGAAGACACACCGCTTCACAACTTACATACACAAAGGCTACTATAAAGAAAAAAGGGAGTAATGTTAGTTTTTAAATTTGGGTCAACGTGGTGGCTTAAAAATTCGCCTCTGAGTAGGGATCTTGAAGGGGCGCTATATAAATTCTGATTGATTGATTGATTAATATTAATTATTATTAATAAGTGGCAGTGGATGTAACAATCCTAAGGGAAAGGGTTGATTTAATCTAGAAAAAGTAAATCCTAAATTGCACCTTACAAGGGTAGTGATAAACTTACAACACACAATCACTCTGATTATTATTCAATAAGCAATCATCATTAAGTGGAAATTATTAGTAATCCAGCTGGCATTCTTAATTAATTACTACTTTATTCTAAATTGTTATCGCTTGAGTCTGCTTCTAGACAAGCATTCTTTCAAAGTCCAAAACATATCAAATGCACACATAATCGAATCATTCCATTCCATACTACAGTACTCTTAGTACCTAATAGATATAATGAATCTACATAATGATACTGCCTCATACAAGTACCCACACCAGTTTATACTAGCAACTGCATCGCTACCAGTAACTTACTATTAATCACATGTTAACCTTTAAACGATGAGCTGCATTGGTTTTCTATGCATTTTAGTCCTCGTTAAAAGGTTAAATTCTACATTACCCCACTACAGACACAGTGAATGCTTTAACATGAAACCATTTCCAAAAGCCAAATACTACCACAGAAAGAACAATAGTTATACAGTACATAGTAACAAAATAGCTACAATAATTAAACTTTGTAATGAAATTTTCTTATATTTACTTCAATCACTTCTTTTCATCGAAAAAACCTATTGTGCAAATTGCTTTGTGCACATGAAAAATTTTCTTAATGATAAAATAATAATAATAATACCATTTTCCAGTTGAATAATACAATTTTCTGCATGCAAGCTTTTAAAGGTAAAAGAAGCATTACACTTTTCGTTCTTTGCCACTAAGTTTGGTATTTCCGATATATTTTGGCCAAAGTTTATAGCCATAAAATGTCATGTCAAAGTTCAGACGTCCAAAACATTTTGAAGAATTTTAAAGACCAACAGATTTCTGAAAGCACGCACCTTCCCTGACCAAGCGGGACATACAATGTTTAATAAATAAGTTTAAAAAATGGCCATACGGTTGCTATCTAAAATCAACATGGCTACTCAGCTGCTATCATGTCACTGTGGGGAGGAGAAAGGACAGTACAGTGCACCAAGCACACACGAACGCACCCACATACACACAAAATAATAACCGAACAGAATAGCAGATCCTTGGTTTGGGCCGATACACGTAACTCCCAAAATGATAATTTACCTTACATAAGTTTCTCTATTTACCACAAAAGGCAACAAAGATGTCTAGCTACACGCCACAACTACTAATCAGCACAAAAAGCCACTGAACTCTTTCAAGCAATGAACTCTACTGGATATGCTTCATCACAAGACATTCAAGTCCAGGTAGATTAGTACAGCATCTACTGTTTCAAGACATTTTAAGAGTTCTAATATACACTGTTTATTAGAATGACAGCATAACTATATTTTCTAGCATTCAACATCATGCGGTTGCCTGGCTCGTTGACGTCGACCTTACCTACCTTATACACAAACAATCTGGCATTCAGTTAGTAAAAGCCCTGCTGATGGGGAAAGCTACAGGCTTAAAAGCAGTGTGGCTCTATATGAAAGTCAGGAAGGCATCCCAACTCAACCCAATTTTATAAACACTAATGAAATTTGTCATGAACCAAAAATTGCTGCACCCTTCCCCCCCCACACGAGGTTCCCTGGTCTCCCTTGTCACTCCATGTTGGAAAACTCATAAGTATAACAAATTCTATATGAGCATTGTAACTACATCAGTGGTCCTCGCCATGCTCCAAGGACCTACCTTGGCGGACTGGCATCAGCGGCATTCTTGTGGGCAACGAGCGGTTCTTGGACAACAGGAGGATCAGAAGCCGGAGGAGCACCAGGCGCACTCTCTGTGGAGTGGCCATCGTGGTTCATCCCAACGGCACACCCGTCGAGCAGACCACCCGGCTGGGTGCTCATGTTGCTGCCTGGTGTGCTCGCCTCACTCGCTATGTCTTCGTCGTATATTCTATACCTAAACGTCGACAGATCAACAGCAACTTTAGCCTAGTGAAGACATAATTCTTACTGCACATAGCTTAATGTTAAAACAAACGCATACAGTAGATTGACATTAAGATTACGTAGAATGCTTACGAGATTCTCAAAATGCACAAGTCAGGAAGTTTTATGGAAAATTTGATGGAACTTATATACATACATACACACATGCATATCATATTATCTTAAATATATGCGTGTGTTCACCTGAATGTTACCTTCTGAAAATACTATTTTATCTTATATACGTATATATAACTAATAAACATAAGTTCACATGAAACAGTTCTCTTCACATTAAATTATCTTACATATACAGGATACGATAGCTGAATAGATAAAGTGCTCGTCTGAGAGCGTGGGTGCAAGCTCACGCAGTCACTGTGTAAGGACTTTGATGCACATTTGATCGGCACCATCAATGTTCTGTCGTACGGAACAGTCTCCCACTTGAAATTAGAACTTTACCATCGCAACTAGCTCAGAAGACAATTTAATTTCATCTTGAGATCTGCTAGATAGCTGTGTTACAGAGCCTTTGTGTTCTTAAAATACGCTTCATAAGTATTCAGATACACATATATGTTTAGATCATGTGAGCACATTCAACTTTGGTTGGGAGGTGAACATACAAAATCAAAACAGTTGCATTGTACTTTTTATATATATATATATATATGTATATATATAAATATATATATATATATATATATATATATATACACAAATACATATATATCTGTATATACACATGTGTTCACCTGAATCCGTTCTCATCTTCATAGTCGTGATTCTCGTCATCGCTGTCCTCATCCGGAGCAACATACACCACTTCCAACTCAATATCACCTTGCTGGGCACACAGAAAACAACCACAATTGCAATGCACAAAACCTACCAATGGCTACCATCCATGTTATGCAACTGTATCCTTCAAAACTGAATGTGCCAGTGATCAAAGATGCAAATATCAGCAAAATCAATTAATTTATTTTTGTAAAACACTGTTAAAATTAGTTTTTTTATTTTCATCTACCTGTTAAAAATCATTAAAATTAATTTACATTTAGATTGATTGATTTACTTCTTTATTTAGTTATTGCTTCATTTAAACAGCATTAAACAATATTTATATTTGATTTCTTTATCAATTGTAAAAACAATTCAAATTAGTCATGTATTTGTATTATTCTTGTTAATCTAAGAGATTAAAATGACCACCTGCTGTGACAGAATGTGCACTGCTTCAGCATGCTTGGCGTTTCTCAGGTCGATTCCGTTGACGGACAGGATAGCATCCCCGATGTAGAGGCTCAGGGAGCGGTGGGCAGGCTGATCCGCATGGATTTCTGAGATCAGGATAGGCACGCCATGTTCCTTGCCACCCTGACATGAAACACCAGTTTCAAAACATGCCTCGTAATGAAGACGTGGTATATCAAGTTAAGTTTCTGAAACTGTACTGAGTTTGGACTAAACAGAAATATCACACAAGTCATCAAACAAGCATTTAACATCTTTAGAAAGTGCAACACTTTTTATTTCAATCAAATTATAACAAATATAAATGTATCTAAGAATTATATTCTTAGCAGTAAGATACCCGCTGAAAATGGATGCAGGTACATGGGCCACATTTTATTACAAATTTAACCTCTCATTATAAGGAGGGTCTGATGTACGACTGGATTTTTTCTAGGGCTGCGGATTTTAACGATTAATTAATCGATTAATCGTTAAAAATTTAATCGATTAATTTTGCTTGTGAGATTAATTTTCTTACTTATTTTATGATGTCAACCGACCTATTTCCGAAAAATCAATATGGCGAACAGTAATATTAAATGTGAAACATTTGAGTGGAAAATAAGGTGATCATCTTGCATTTAAGGTAAATGCTGATGGAAAAGTCGAAGATGGCGAAATTATTGAAGATTTTTGTAGATGGAAGGTAGTTACTACTGACTACATTTCTCAGTTTGACAATTTGAACTTTAGCATGTAGAATGATTGAAGGATTTTTGCAGTGTATATACAGTCTAAACAGTCTGTCACGCTTAATGTAACATGGACCAAATTAATCGAATTTAATCAATTAATCTTGATTAAATTTTGGAGATTAATCGATTAAAATAATTTTAATCAGCACCCTAATTTTTTCCCATCATGATGCGACAGCAGCTCCAACCGGTACTTACACAGGGTCTGCATTCAATGTGTAGAAACTGCATCTAAAAAACTACATATATTGGCAAGTTTGTTATTCATCTTTGCCATTACAATTTGAACCTCTCTCCGCCTATCTGTCTGCCATGTTTGTCTCGCACTGTCCACGCGTTCTCCTTATGATGACTGACACTTCTGATTTACATCCTTGATATTATGATCGACAAACGAATGCAGTGTCTATATTTTATTACAGGATCTACATCTAGATTGACAGATGAGTATGCTTACAGTGATTGACATTCCAAGGCCTTCATCTTGAGCTTTATGCAACTGGACCCTTCGAATATCTCCTATCCCCTGACGTCTTCTTAAGGAATGGTAGTCCTACAGAGAAAAAAAGAGTCTGTAAAATTTCAATTTTTAAACCGAAGATATGCTATAACTGCTGCAACCCTTATTATATGTATGATCAATTATTACAAATCAAATTATTTATTACACATCATACTATTTATTACAGAGTTTCCACTTGCATGGCCTTCAGGAATCGGCAGTTTTTTGTGTCGAATCGACCGTCCGCGACAGGCGCGAATGACAGTTTTGTGACGGTGAAGGTGGATCTCAGCTTCGAGCTGGTTCCACAGCTTATCGTGTTCCTCACCTTTCATGTCTCGCCCGAGCAACTGGATCTGCTGGATTCTGAATCATCAAGCAAACACAGACACACAAATTAGTGCCTAGGATTAGTGTGCTGTACTGTAAAGTTGTTCAAGGATTCAAATTCCTGTCAGGACAGGAAGACATCCCACGAATTCTGTTCCATAGAACAAACTCAGTAGCAAACTCATATTTGAAACGATGACAAGAGAGAGGACTAGCGACACACACTCAGTTGCCAAGGCTAAGTGCATAACAGATTTATTTGCATTTGATCATCCATTCAATTGATGCTTACAAAGTGCATTGTGATTACCATGCAAGAGAAGTCCCTGGGTAAGATCAGATAAGATATGATTAAGTCAAACACAATCGTTCCACTTGCCTGCCAGCCAGCTCTTTGTCAAGGTACTTAGCCGCCAATCGAGCACCATACACCTCTCCCTGAAGTGCTAGGATGTACTGCTTCAATTCGGCATTTTCCTTTCTCAGCTCCTTTACTTCGGCCTCAATCCGAGCTGAGCCAATCAGTTCAGATTTCCGCTTCTCCAGCTCATCTTCCTATGTAAAATGATCGTCAAGATGCTTGTGAGAAAAATTATCAGGAAAACAAGTTGCATAACCCGTTTCAAGATCTTGCCAAAAAGCTTGTAAGAAATACAACTTGTTACAGCATTTATATAGCACCTTTTGAAGAATGTCTGTAAGGAAAGCTTCGTAGGAAACAGCCTAGCAACAAGCTTACAATCTTGTGAGAAAATACCTACAGGTCTATGTACGGAACAACACTCAATCATAAATCACTTTTTAAAATGACCATAGGTTAGAGAAGTTGTTCTGATGGAAAGCGACTGCCAACATGCTTACAAGTGAGAACTACCATTTATAATTATATTTATACAGCACAGTTATATAACACACACTTTCAGATCCTCACAGAACTGCAACTGCGTTGTAGTCAACTGATGTTGGAAACGTCTCTGTTTTCATGCTTTTGCAAATATGAAATATATGCCAAACTGAAACAACAGATTCTCCTCCAGCTTGACAACAATCATTCTGCTACAATGACAAATTATAATGTGTCTTGTGGACAACGTACCAGTTTTTTCATGATTTTGTCCGAGTCTGAGTTCTGACCGGACTTAGCATGCAACTGCAGTTGACTGGCATGCAATTGCAAAAGCAGATTATGTTGTTCGTTTTCAAGTGTTGCCCTAACTGCTTTTTCTTCCACCAAATCACCCCGAAGATTCACGAGCTGCGCCTGTCATTTACAAAAACCCAAGTAGTTAACGAACAAGGTCAAAGCTTAATAACTTGTTATAAAATTAACAATCCGGCAGTTGATAACTGTAGCAGAATTCTTAGTGAAAGAGTGCAAGTTTCTAATTCCATTTCAACTATTACACTGACATTTTATACTGCACTTGTGTCTTATTGTCCTTTGCAGTAGTGAGCAAAGTAACATTTCCAAAAGGTAACCTACGTTACCTTTCACAGCCATATAAAATACCACACATTACAGGTTATCAACGTGTTATACAATCGCTTTCTGGAGTTGAATTAATTTCTGATCGATGTACCCAGTCATTTCTTATCAGAGCTCTTGCCATATCATATTGAAGTGTTGCTGTAGTGTACTACGATTACTGTTCTGTGTAACCAAGTGAATAATAAGCCTTTATTTTGGTAAACTAAAAGGCGTTCAATCTAGAACACAGAGATATTTTCATAGTTAAAAGACAATGTAACTTATAAAATAACAACGCACAATCTAAATAATTTAGATTTACACACAACGTAACATAATTTGTTTAGATATAGAATGCAAACACCTCCAGTTTGGCGTTGGACTGGAATATGGTCTGTGCTTTGTGGCAGAGCTGAGCAAAGGCAGCGCTCAGCGCAGTCATTTTCTGTCGACCCTCATAGGTCACCTCACACTGGTCCGGATCAATGTCACCTAAAAGTATATCAAGATCGACAAAAGCCTTGTCGAATTCTTTTTCTAACAAGTCCAACCAACGAAACGATAACGACACAGCCGCCATCTTTATTTATTGTGCTTTCACGAGCGACCGACCGGTAGTTGTTGGAACCATAGAAATCTAACACTAACTCGAGATAACATCACAACCATAGAGATGTATAATATATAAATATATCACTAGAGGCCTGATTACTGCTGTTATTTTTGACGCCGCCGATTCAAAAGGCCTTGACCCTTTGGCTATACAAAATGGCGGAAACGATCGAAGTATTAAATTGTGTAGTGTGTGGATGTAGCAACTTATTAAAGTCCGAAAACGATGGCCGCTGGAATATTATTTAATGGATAAGTTGTTATTTTGTGTCTGTTGTACTTTTTGCAAGGCGTAAGCTTCGAAAAGAAATTAAAGTCTCGCCTGGGATTATTATTACTGATAAGGGATTCGAAACGGACGAAAATAGACGATCACAGACATCGCCGGCGATGCATCGGAAAAGACGATCTCTGATTGGTTGACACGTTGCTGTTTCTTATCCTTTCCATAATTAGTAAAATAAAGGTCTCGCTTAAGCTTGACTGCGTTAAATGAATTTCAACCAATCAAAACGCGTCATTTCAATTTAAATTAACTGCGGAGCTATCGATAAGGTGTTATTATATCTATGGTTGTGGCTTCAAAAATTAGCGAAGGGAATATACGCCATGTTCCCTCTAGCGATGATAATAATACCTCATTGATCACAACACTAGACTCCAATGATATGAATGCGCTCGCTGATGTAACCGTAATTACAAGACTCTAACATCTTTTGTAATTATAGTAATCCTAGGCCAAGATTAGGCCCTATCTATCGTCATCTCCAAACTTCTAATGCGCCACTTGAAAGCCAAGCGCAGGGCACCAGCTTATTCACTAGAGCGCTGGGTCGAATCAGAGGGCTAAGTCAAGTAAGTAAGTAAGTATTTCCATAGTCACTTGCTAGATGGCTGAGAGGGGTTGTGAAAAAGGGTAGTCAGATGAAAGGTCCGAGTCCAGTTGCCATAGGGTCAGAGTAGGCCGCATAGTAGGCCTATATCCAGATCGTAGTATATCGATGCAGCTCACTGAGACGGACCGCAGATATTGGAGGTCCGTATACACGTACGCGTACATGTAGCCTAGTTTAGCGTCGTAATTGATTGATCAGCGTTGTTCGAATACAAGCTGCATGGATTGACGAAAATAATTTTTGTAAAATAAAAGTGGGATTTGACGAAAATAATGTCAGCTTAAATAGAAGTGGAATTGATGAAAAGAATCTTGCTTAAACAGATGCTGGATTGGTGACAGCTACCAAGAAAATCATTGAAATAATTTAATACGCTAAAATACACGGCTACCTCCAACATGAATTGAATACGCTAAACTACACTTTTGCCAAATATTGTTGTTGCTATTATTAATTATTTATTAGTTGAATAGACCAATACACCGATTTTACTTTAGTGTTTTGCCAATAATATACGCCATCTATAGCGTCTAAATGCAATAACTTTTACAACAGTCACTTGCTAGATGGCGACGAATGTTGCATTAGCAGTCTCTGAACTTGCCAATATAGCCGATGGAAAACTCCTTTGGGGCCGTTCATAAATGACGTCACGCACCTAGGGGGGAGGGGGTCGGAAATTTGTGACGATGTGTGACATGGGAGTGGGGGGTCTGAGTAGTGTGACGTCACACCAGGTCTATGTTATTAAATTTAACAATTAACAACAATTTAACTTTAATAATAACAGACCTAATTTTTAGGATTAAATTTTCATTATTTTGTTAATTATTTTAATGTATACGGGCACCATTATTAATAATTTTCTAATTATTTCAATATTTGGTCACCGTTAGATTTTAAAATATTCATTTTTTCGCTATTTGTTCCATGAAGGAGCATTTTGCTTCGCCATGGAAATTGGTTTTAGGGGGTCAGAGCTTTGTGACGTCATTTTCAGAGGGGGTCTTACGTTTTGTGACGAAGTGTGACGAGGGGGGGGGGTTAAAAATCGGCCAAAATAGCGTGACGTCATTTATGGACGGCCCATTTTCTCCATATTGCACAACCCCAAGCATGTACTTCACCAACTCCTACCTCCACTCCGACCCCTCTCCTCTCACCAATTAAGACCTAGAGCACACAACCATACTTTCCCACCAAAGGACAACTCTCAATTTATTCCCAGATCATTATATAAAAATATTTACTAGTTTATTCTAAGACTTCTAATGAACTTTAATTATTCATTATCACTCATGTTAGCATTTCTGGGTTTTTGTCAGATTGTTTTCTCAATAAACGAATATATATATATATATATATATATATATATACAATACAATATATATATATATATTATATATAAAGGGCCTATATATATACATAATATTATATACATATTATACAGTGAGTGAGTGAGTGAGTGGAGTGAGTGAGTGAGTTATATATTAGCTATAGTAGCCTAACTGTTCAGAGACTGTTGGGAAGGATTGTTCGAGGTAACTTAGGCGTTTGGCTCTTTTAGGATTTTTTTACTAGAGCATTCAGCATTTGTTGTGTAATGCTAATCTAATATTTGGACTGAATAAAGTTGACGGGTTGAATCACGGCCTTCTAAATAGAAGGCCATGGTTGGATACGTGCACCTAAAATATCTTGGGCACAATAAAATACCTTCACAAAATCAAGCGCTTAGAGCAAGCCGTCGATGGAATAAACTCTATGATGACATTTCAAGCCCATGCACGCCTTGCCAAACCTATGGTGATGCAAACGCCACGCCTATTGGTCAAAACGATTTGTAGTTGATACAAACGTAGTTTCTATTGGCTACGCTTCATGTAAACTAGATTGGTATTGGACACAACGTTGTAACATTTGTAACGCGCAATGTGATTGGTCTACAACTTAACCTGTTTTAAAACGGGAAGTTCGTACCCTTGTGTGCTGTGTATCAATGTTTTTACATTATTGAAGAAAGGAAAGGAAAATTGGGCAAATATTTTCTCCATTAAACGGCTTACAGTTGGGGAGCGGAAATAGAAAGCCGTGTTTTATCCCCGAATTTATTTGAGCGATGGTCAACCACTGATACACTGCGGAGAAGTATTTTACCCAGCTAAACGTATCGCGTAACTTGTCGTTGTGAACTCAGGTGTTAATTGGCTTTGAAAATAAACTATCTAAGCTCTGGTGAGTTATTCGATCACGGAGATCAAATTCCAAAATTCCTAGTGTCTTTCTGAACAAGGATGCGCGTTTATCACGTGTTGTAATAAATCTTAATTTCGAAATGTCGAATAGCTAACTTGGTATGCGTTTAAAATAAATGTGCAGTAACATAGTGTAAAACCTGGTCCTGCTCAACTTTTGCTCCGTTTTGTGAACTTTCTTTGAGTACGATCATTGTCGAGCTGTGAAATGCATGCACTAAATCTGTCCTATCATAACCACGACTTTCGTTTACACAGACAATTCAGCCAATGAGAGAAAAATCTGAACTTCAGAACTGGTGTTTATTTTCCAATTCACCCCAGTACCAATTTGCACAGTTTTGTCACATGCTGAATTTGTACAAACAATCTACTGATGACCACATTGCTCTAGAGCATTGTGACAATCATGAGATTACATATGACTTGTAATCGTATGACCAGCCACATTTGAGCTGCCTTCGGATGACGTACAGTACTGATTGGATTATTGTTGGAATTTCTTGCCATATTTTATAGGGCAGAAAGTTCACTTGAGCCATGTTTAGATAAGCTGCGAGTCATGACTACGGCAAACTTGTAGTATTGTGGGCTGAAGGATTTATACAGTATCTGTGGGCATGCTGCGCGGAAGCCAGACAGTACCAGGAATTCTAATGACGACACTAACCCTGACCCTAACCGACCCTCACGACGCCTAACCTGACCCTAACCAACACTCATGACGCCAGTAAACTTACGCACTAGATTTTCAGCCCCCGATTCTATAAACTTGCCATAACTACTTTTAATATTTGTCTATCGAACGTAGAGTAAATTTGTTCTTTACGATCGTATATATGCACATGTTCATTTATTTATATGTGCAGCACGTGGTGATATTTTAAGATGCTATGTATGATAGCCAACTGTAGGCATGTAGGAAATTCCCATGACAATGAAAGTTTTGGTTTAAACTGTTCCTGGTTTAGGAATATTCTGGTGCTTGCATAAATGCAATTAGTTATGATGTTTGATGTAAAAACGTGGTGGTTGTTAAAATAAGAGATGATAACAGATGTTTTGTTCCTGTTGCTGAAACGGTTATAAATTCTTCTTTGGGTCATGTTTCCGCCTAAGATACGAGAGAATGAAGTAAAAGACAGTCACTGGCCTACTTGCATAGCTATTTGTTCGTAACTTGGCTTATCATTTGACAATGCGAACGCAAAATCCAGTTCCCAAGACGCATTCATTATGATAACTCCATAATTGACTGGTGCGGCCCTCGGCTTCAAAAATTACTTCTTCGGTGGCCCGCGGTGTCAAAAAGGTTGGACAGCACTGCCTTAGTGCATCTTGGACAGGAACTCGGAACCTGTCATTAAAGCATCATTTACCTGCCGATGAACTTAACCTTTCTTATCAGAGTATTACACTATCACATAATATGACCATTCTTATCAAACTACTGCACAATTGGCTAGTGAGGATAAATGTCTAAATATGAACATACATATTTGCAAGCATTCCACATTTGACAGATTCTCAAAAAGTGCCCTGTAAATGATTAGATACATACATTTAAATATTCACTGCTCGGTATGTCAAGTTAAGTATGTGCATTTTTAGCCAACTAATGATGCACATTTTTGTTTACCAAAGTTGTTAAAGTCCTGTGGTCCAGTCAGCCAGACAATTTTACCAGTAATGGTTTACAGAGATCCATAAACATATTCTCCGCAGCTTGACGTGCAGGTCAACATTCAGCAAAAACGTCACTTTTGCCACTGCCTTTCACCTCTACATCTTGGTTTTGAATCTGGGTGCTTCGTGTGAAATTGACATTTCGTTGTAAAGTAGTGTAACCTCTAAGAAATGTTTGTCTAGTTGTTGGATGCTTTTGTCAGGTTTGTTCTAAAGCAAAGGTCCTTGGTTTAGCCAGAGGACTATGCCTCTGAGGATTGTTGTTGTATTACAAATTAAGTCTGGATGTATTCTGTTCCTGGAAACTAGGGATAGCCAAGCCTGACTGTAGAATTTAATCTTGTGCAGAAGGCTGTCTAGTACAAAAGAGGTTTAATTAGTTACAATATCAGATCACCATGATGCTGCATAAATAGTGGATGACAGTGTGCATGTGATGTGTCCAAGATGTTTGCTTGTTTCTATAGTGTGTCATTTCTTATCAGTTGCACATTTAATTGGTACTGGTGATGTCAGCTGGAATCGGTTGTCTAGTAATTTGGAATAGGTTGTCCAGCAGCATGGAATAGATTGCCTAACAATCTGCAACATGTTCTGTTTGACCCTTTGTTGCCCTTAAGCAGTTGAAAGCTGTTCTGGTTCATTGTTAGTTTGTGTTGTCTGGTGAAGAATGATTGCTAACTTGCTTTATTTTGTTTTATTGTTTCTCAGGTTATTTGTTAAAAGATGTTCTGGAGAAATATATATACGCCGTCACGGGTTGATACTCTTCTGGAGAATGAGGTAAATATGTTATACACACTGCAATAATTTCTACAGTAATGTTTTATGTATAATGTAAGAAGAACTTTGCTGGATACAATTTTGCTACGTTATTGATTCAAATAATAGTGTAAATTTAGTTATTTGTTTGAAGTATTTAGTATGTTTGCAAAGTCAGTTGACCTATATTCAAAATGTAAATGAAAATGTTTGCTAGGGGTCAATGACACATTCATGCCGACATCTGAATAAATAATGGGTCTTGGGAAGTGATTTAAATTATGATAGGTACGTTAATTGTCAAGTTTGGTCTTTTGTGTACCTACGATTCGAGATTGGAAGCAAAGTGATATTCTGATATAATGTAGTTGCAGACTTGGATCACAAATTTTATTGGCTTTAGAGCTGCATTTAAAACAAGACCAAACTATGACACAGTACCTGATTGTAACAGTAATTTTGGTACTTGATGGTAGCTAAATTTTGGATTATGTACATATTGACATAAAAGAGGGTTTGAAAGCCTATACCCACTAAAAGTCCTCCGATCTCAACGAATGCATTCCACTAGACTAACAAATATTTTCCAAGCCCTTGCAGTCAATAAACATAAAGCAAAACTTAGCAAACATGCTTTTACTCTACTTGTTTTTACTTTATAGTTTTTAGTTTAAAGTTTATACTGAGCGGTTTTATCAAGAATTGTTTTAGCGCATTTCTGGAAGTGATTGGGCACAGTAACAATCACGTTAACTGGGTTAAAAATGTAATCACGTTAATTTAACGCATTAATCACGTTAATAATGCGTTAAATGCCCAGCCCTAGTTCTTACACAGCTGGACACAACAACCACTTCAGCAATGACAGTTTAATGTTCGGGGAAGATTTGTGAGAAAATTGAACTGAAGTTCTTGAAGATCATTCTGTCGCCCCATCATTGTCTTCACCAATTACTGTCCACAAAGCACCTTCATAAATTCAACATTATGAGAAAGGGGGCATACATTTGAAATACTGTACTTTCATACACTACTGTATGAGGAAACCTTAATCATTCACTCGCTGTACAAATATAAAAATTGGGACAATGCTAGTCTTAATCCTTGTTCCAAGATATAACCTGTTTCTATTTCTAGACCTGAGCAATGTTTATGTCCTTCAGATCATAGCTACAGATATAACTGTACATAAATCAGACATTCTCGAACTGTTTATATAGCATCAGTTTTATTTTCGTTTTTGTTCCAAATACTGTTGTGCTACTTTTTGCCACTGTATGCATAGTTGTAAAGTATGAGTGTTTGTGTCGTGGTAACACAGATGACTTACTTACGATGATTCAGGTTCAGGCGACCTTTTTTGACGCTATGATGCTTTCAAGGCCAATCCAGAAATCAGATTTCCTTGGGTCTAAAGTTTCGATTTATGTGTTTGATGTTATTAATGATCCAACAAGTGATCCTCAGCTGTTGCAGTTTCAATGGTTGGGTTTGGTGTGACATTATAAGGTTTTATGGCAAGTCCTATATTTTAGGAGAAATCTGGGTCAAGGCTTTTATGGACTCTGTGAGGTTAAAAGTAATTTAGGTCAAGGCATATTATGTGACTCCCTGAATGTTGGAAAAGTATGTGTAAAACCATTTACGGCTGCTGTGAATTTAAGAAAATTTGGGTTGCTGTGAATTTAAGAAAATTTGGGTTGCTCAATCATTTGGATCCGATTTCTTGGACTTGGACCAACAGCTATTTATACTGGTTTGTACAGAGGTATGTGAGGCTGTAAAGAACAGAAACTGAGACAAGCAGACAGACAGGTAGAAAGAGGGCTTACTGCAGGACAGACACACAGGTCTACACAAACAAATGGATTGATGCAGACAGACTGCAGTGCATACATGCATCCCGGCCAACCAGCCTATTAGGCTTCTTGGCAGGCAGGCAGACAGACAGTTAGATATACAGACAGAGACTCTGCTGAATAGAGGCACAGAGAGAGAGAGAGAGAGGAGGAAGGGATGGGAAGAGGGAGGAGGGAGCAAATCTAGAAGGAGACAAACACACACAGAGTGAGAGAGGGGAGGGCAGAGAGGAGGAAATGCAGTGTGGAGAAAGTATGGGGACTGTGAGTAGACAATGGATGGAAACAGTGTTATTATGCTAACCAGCTGTCCCAACACATGGTCTTTCTTGCTTGGAGCAGCTAATACCATATGTAACAGTACTTGACAAATGACCATAGGTTTGTGTAATGAGTTACGCATGTTTAGTATGTGTACAACTATCTTTCTATCTTTCGAAACATTTGCAGACTGATTTTTAGCTATAGATTAGTAGATCCATAAATAAACCACAGTCATTGAACAGATCTGTTGAGGACTTGAGGTCATTGTTTTTTTCTTCCTGTTTCATTCTATGCTACTTTTAATTGATCAACTCTAAATTAATCTAAACTTATCTGAACACTGGGTTTTTTCCATGATGAACTGCTCATCAAGCAAGCGTAATGTAATTAGTAACTTATATAGCACTGCTCACAGCAGTGGCCATTCAGTAGCGCTTCCAGTGCAAGTACCCCAAGAGAAGATTCAATAGGTTTCTGAGGAGAGAAATGTAGGAACAGATCCAGAAAGAATGGAAAAACAAATGATAATGTTGGTTCATGGGCAGTATGTGTTCCTTTGATGAACCAGTTAGCAATAGGTGCATTATTTATGGCTTGATCCTAATCTATTGACAACAGTTGTGCTATTGATGGATTGATATATTACTTTGGAAATAGGTTCTCTATTGCTGGTTTGCTCTTGATCCATTGGCAATAGGTTCCTTGCGATGGATTGATGTTAACCAATTGGCCTTATCAATGGATGGCTGTGGTCATGTGAGTGCTTCAGCCGAAAGGTCCTTAACCCTTAGACTATGCTTCTGATGAGCTTAGAGGCGGTTGAGTAAACAATGAATAGAGTTTGGACATTTTCTGGGAAATCATTTATTCTTTCTGACCTGATAAAGTTCTGTGGGGTGAAGACTACAGGTCGAAATCGCTAATATTTTTTGGCATTATGATAACAGCACCCACCACAGGAGTCCTTGGATTGTTATCTACTATATGTGAAAGTCTTTAGGTATATAAAATCTGCTGTCTCATTGGTGGAGACAATGGCCTAGACATCAGAGGAGCTTGTTGTCTCGATGTCATACAACCACCTCTGACTGAATCTTGGGAAAACCAAGTTCATCTGGCTTGGTAACCTTTGGCAGACACCATATTCACTTAACCTGTTTGCAGTAATGCTTCCCTGATGCCTCTTCCACTTCAGGTGATCTAGTTATGTATGACCTTGAACTGAAAACTGACTTTTCCAGAGATTGTGAAGAGCCTATGTTGAAAATTTTTCTGTTACTTGCATCCGATTTGCAAAATAAGCCGTGCGCTTATGACTCAAGCTACTATGACCTAGAGTTGACTATGGTAATGCCATTTATGCAGGCATGACTCTTTTTAGCATTAATCAGCCGCCATCTGTTTTAAATGCCGTCGCTCGGTGAATTGGTGCTATACCTAGGTTTGAGCATATATCCAATTTCGTGTACAAGGAGCTGCGCTGGTTACCTATGCAAAAATTCTCTTAGTTTTAAGATCATGATGCTTATGCATAATTGTCTTGCTGGCTGTGCTCGCATCTTATCTTAAGGAGTCATGTATAGAGATGTAAAAAAACATGTTTTTTTGGCGTTGAAATATTTCAGTTTTATTTGAAATATTTCAGTTTTCTTTGAAACATTTGAAAATTTTTTCTTTACATTTTACAACTAATTACAACCATAATAACAGTTTATTTATTTCTCTCATATTACATATTATATGCATTATTGTGTTAGTGATGACCATCCTCGAGATACTCAATTTATTTCTAATTACCTGTTTTTAAGAATGACTTTTATGAGAGTTACATTATATGTTGAAAAACATATTTTATTCACCAAATGTCACAAATTACAGTTTGATCTAATAAAGTAGATGTTATTGTTCATTGTTATGCTTAACATTTATTATTAATCACTTGTTTTGTCATAAATGAAATAAATGTGATTTTAGCTAAATTCTGCTAGCCTAGGACACAGTCAATCGTATAGAATTCGAAACACTTTAGTGACTTTACAAGACAAATTATAAATCACAAATACTATGTCAACTAGACTCAATAATAATCCGGCGAACAAAATTTTACAGAGATTGAAATTCTAAATAATAATAATGATACCGTACGTTTATTTAAGAAGTCTTTTATTCGTCAAACAACATAAATAAAACCAGGAATAGGCATGACGACGGAAACTGTGTACAAGAAATCCATCATGGCTGCCATCGACTACGATCAAATAGAGTGCAAACAATGACAAGCAAAGTAACGTCTGCTATTATAAAGTTAATATCCGATTGCAGAACAGACCATATCTTTGGAACAGCACCATGTCATTGGAACAGCACAAACTGGTCCAACTCAAGACATTGTGTCAATTTGTGTGCATCCAATACTTCAAAAAAACATGTTGTTTTTTTGGTCATTGAAATATTTAAAAAAAACTGTCAGAAATGAAATATTTCAAATGAAATATTTCACGCTCACATCACTAGTCATGTATCTCGGTCTCATCCATCCTGGCTGCAAATTTCTTTACTCTGCTGCACAGTATGACCTGTTTGTCCCACTGACCAGAAATTTCAGAAGCAGCGTAGAAGTTTTGCTGTTGTTGGTCCATCTGTCTGGTATAAGTCACTTGGTAACCTGCGACGTGAACTTCGTGGCTTGAATCTGCCTAATTTCCATAGGCACTTGAAAACCATCCTGTTGATTGTGAGTTGTGTTGTCAGGCCCAGAATGCCTCTGATTTCTTTCTTTTTAAGTGACACTATATAAATATGTGATAACAAATTACAAATAGTGAAGGAGATGGTTTCTAAATGTAGTAGTATCATATGGAGGATCTAGTGCAAATTTTATTGTTAAACTGCAAGATGCTTGACCTATTTGTGGACTGCAGGATTAAATATTGCAAAGCGCAGGTTACAGGTAGTGTTGTTTTCGTCAACGAAAACGAAAATGGCAATTAACGAAAATTGAACGTTTTCGTTAACGGAAACTAAAACTAAAATATGCAGACAACGGAAACTAAAACTGCTGCTCAACACTGTCGTTTCTATGATGAATTTACCACACGTCGCAGTGATTATTTTGCCATTTAAAGCCCAATTGCGCAAATTACGAACACAAGTTACGAACCAGATGAAGAAGACAGCGATCTGTTCTGGTATTTTGCGCGAAAATTGCGCACATTGCTAATTGTAGCGCGATAGTTAGATTTTCGCGCGAAAATTGCGCGGCGCAGAATCGCGAATTTCTGGAGGGCCTATCTAGACCTACTTGGGAAAGAATTCTTTTAATCAATCCAGCTTCTATTTAGGTAGGAATTCTTTTAATCAATCCAGCTTCCATATATGAACAATAATATTATTTTTCATCAATCCCTCTTCTATTTAAGCAAGAATCTTTTCATCAATCCAACTTCCATTTAAGTAAAAATTGTTTTCTTCAATCCGACATCTATTTAGCAAGAATTCTTTTCGTCAATCCAACTTGTATTCGACCAACGCTAAAATTCATACAATAAATGGCTAATAATTAGGAACACTAATATGCGAAATTACCCAACTTCAAGTGACTGGTGGTGCTGGGACAACCAAACCCTGAATATTTAGTTTTTTGTGTTTAAAATTTAAATGGAATTAAGTAATTGGTAAAACTTAAACTTAAATTAAATTACTACAACTAAAACTGAAATTAACTTACTATAACTAAAACTAAAATTAGCTTACTAAAAGTAAAACTAAAACGAAAATTGATCCATAAAAACTAAAACGAAAGCTGAAACTAATATTGAGACGCAATCAAAACTAAAACTAAAAGTAAAAATGAAGACTAACAATCATAACTAAAACTGAAACTAAAATTGAGACATTATTAAAACAACACTAGTTACAGGTTACTCTTATAATCATCCAATGGTGTACTGCTTAATGTGTGCAGACAGATTTGTCTAATTACCAGGCAACTAGAGTGACAGTCAATGTTCTTTATAAAATTCTGATTGTTGAGACTCTTCGAGAAAGTATTAAATCCTGTCGAAGTTCAGTTTGGATAATGCAACCGTCGCTATGTCGTATTTGCCTCACAACAAAGAATCTTTAGTAATGTGAGCTGAAGTTTTTGAGTCATTGACTGAAATGGTAGATTTCCATCTGATATCTGACTTGACACAGTGCTTGTGAATAAGCTGGCGAATAAGCTGCTGTCCTGCTCTTAGCTTTCAAGTGGTGTTTTAGAAATTTTGAGGTTACGATTAGGAAATAGTATTTCTTCAGTTGGAGCTGGTTATTACAGATGAAGACATTGCAACATTCACTGTCTTGTAACATTGTAATATTGGAGCCATATGTGTAACTGTGTTATGATCATGTTCTGTGTTATAATCAAGTACTGTGTTAGAATCAATCAAATACTGTTAAAATCAAGTACCATGTTATATTCAAGTACTGTGCAATAATGTGATTGTGTTACCCATATATTGAATTAATGATCTGAACTTTAATTTAATCTGGAATCCATGTCTGATCACACACATGAGAACTTGCATATTAGTACGAATCCCAAAGGTAACAATATTTTATCTAACTGTACAAGTTCTCTACATTACAAAAAGTTCCTGTGACATATTAGATTAATATGTACTGTTTTGCACGTCTTTGCTCAGCATAAATTTTCAGCTCGAACTGATATGTCTTGTTGGTTTTCTATTGAGAAGTTGCTATAGAAATTTACCAATGCATAGCAATACATTATGTGTGTGTGTGTGTGTGTGTGTGTAACTTGGTGTTATGAAATTCATATCAACGGGCATATATAACATCTGGTCTGAAGTGAAGGTCTTGGTGGTTGTGTCAATAGGCTCACTGGCTGTCACAGAGCAAACTCTCGTTTTTGTGATAGAGAGTCTCGCTGTCATCAGCGGCTCACTTCAAGGATGCTAGAATTTATCGCCTTATCAAATTAATTAATATGTAACAGGGAGCCCTTTTCATAGCATAGTAAATTCAGGCTTTAGTTACACTGAATTGGAGTGTGTTGATAAGATAACTTGCACGTAGATTTACACATAGTGGGCACCTTGCCAAAAGGATATGAACAGAGTTATCTAGGTCATAGCCACAAGGTAGTAAGTGAGTAAGTCAGCTCTGTTTAAATTGGACACGGGCATAACTCTGACGTAATATTTTGCTTAAATAATTCCCATAGTTTTAGAACTCTGAATGAGTAGCATATCATGTAGCACTTCTGAGGAGCACTTTATGAATTTTCAGTTTCAATGGGATATACATGTAAGTGGAAATTTTCGTTTTAGAATGTGACGCTACAGGAATTGATGGATGAAGATGATGTCGTACAAGAATGCAAATCGTTAAACAAGAAACTTGTAGACTTGTGAGTCATTTGGTGTCAACTGGTGTTATTCTTCAGATATGCCATGAATTAATTAATGATTGACTGAATGAATGATGCGTGTAACTAATGAAGTAGTTAGTGGATGAATGCATAGATTAATGAATGACTGGATGGATGGATGGATGGATGGATGGATGAATGACTGTGCGAAAGAACAATCAATGAAAGAGTGAGTGACTGAACAATGAGTTTGAATGAGTGTTCAGTGGATTGATTGATGGTTCATTAATTGAGTTTAGTGTTGTTAGCAATTTTAATAAATTCTAAAAATTAGTAAAACTTAAAATTTAATAACAAATTAAAAAATTAATTAAAGAATCAGCAGTTGTATTGAAAATGTGCTTAGTATAAGGACTGGTAATTTGGTTTGTTGTGTTTCAGTCTGGCCAAACCAGAAACGGTGGAGACTCTGCTGAAAATGGTTCTCGATGAACCCATGGGTGACGTCAATGACAAAACGCGATTCAAGTAAACAGACGCCTGCTTAATCACCTAATTACTTAAGTAGTTATGTAATTAAGTACTTCATAACTGTATCCTGTCTTTGGATTGCTGTCTTGATATTTACACCTTGGCTGACCTCAATGCCATTCTTCTGAGCAGTTTCTTTAGAGTCGTGTGAACAAGTGCATTGCATGGACTTTTAGTTTCCTTTTACCTATATGTACTTAAATGTACTTAAATGCACTCTTGCAGTCTGAGCAGTAATGAATGTTGGGAATCGGAATATGCTTTGTGGTTGATAGCATGGAAGAGAGGTCTATTCTCAGAAGCAGAGTGAAAGGGAAAATGCATCCAAATGATGTATGATGGTCTGAGTCTTTGAGGGGAATTGTCCTCTTCTCTTGCTACAAATCACACTCTTGTGGTAACAATGCATGCAAATGTATTGTTGCTACAAAGAAATAAGGAAGATGGAGAAAAAGATGAATTCTGAAGAAACTACTGAGCACAGTTAATGTATCAGTGAACTTTAAATAATGGTACAAAATAATGTGTTTAATCGGCTCAAAATTCTTTGTGAAGAATTTTGATTCTTTCTGCTTTTAACTTCATTAATTTGAAGAAGCTGCCACCATATTGAACCATTTTGATCTAACCACACCTCTGCACAATCATTCCTTCAGAATTCATCTTGAGGTAGCTGGGTGGAAATGAAATATTAGTAGCTTAGATTATCATGCTGAGCTGTGGACAATTTCTCTTTGTAGATAAAGTCAATTTTCTAAAGAGGAAATGCATTTTAATGTTGAATTATAGACCTACGTCTTTGTTTTGTTTGCTCAACAAGAAATTCCAACATCGCATGTGAACTGATCTCCTCTGATGCCAATCAGATCACAGACTTACTCGTTTCCACGGATTCTCTTATCCAGTCGCTGCTTTCCTTCCTTGAGCGACCGGAACCATTGAACCCACTGCAAGCGAGCTTCTTCAGCAAGATCATGGGCCTGCTGATTTCTCGCAAGAGTGAAGAGGTCAGTGTCATTGTGTGGAGTGTCAAAAATTTAGTAAAATACAGCTGGGGTACACAGCCCATTCTGAGGGTGTACCCAGCTAATTATCACTCCCAGCCAGGCCCTTAGCCAGAAATAAAGACTAGCCCATCCAGGAGACGCGACTGTTGGAGTCTGACGGCAATGCCCCTACCCTATGGCCTACACTGAATGACTTCTAGGTTTTGATCACATTTATACCCCTCCAGAATAATTTCCACCCTTCTTTGGACGGGTGGCTGGCTAAGGGTCTGCATTTCAGTGATTGACAACTGTGACAGGCTGTGAAAAGGAAGGACCTTAACAACCCAAGTGAATGGCCTATTGTAAAAGTTTCCAATTACATCATTTGAAGACAACCCTTCCGCAGTTTCCAATGTACCAGAAATTAAATGGGGCCCTTACAAGAGTAATTGGAGCAGTAGGCCTTAATTGAACTGTGACTGCCGTCTGGATTATAATCTGCCCAAATAGCTGGACATCATTTAACACAATTTATGCCCTTCCAAAATCATTTCCACCGGTCCTTTGGACGGGTGGCTGGCAAAGGTTCTGCTACGAGCTAATTATCACTCCGTCACAGGATAAATAAATTAGTAAATGACATTACCTTCCCGGATTACCTTGCCTTAATATCTCACAGAACTTTTTATTATATTTTTGGCAGATGTTCGAGTTGGTTAAGTGTCGCGAGGGCTTCGTTGCGAACATACTTCGTCATCTTGGGACATCGGCCGTGATGGATTTACTGCTGCGCTTGATAACCTGCATTGATGCAGCTGAATGCCGAAGCAACTGCATTAACGTGAGCTAATTGCGATTTTGCAGTTACGTTCTTATCATTGTACGGCTCTTTAAGTTAAGAAATTTAAGTTGGGTCAACCAATGCAGTTAAGAAGTTTCTTGTAAAATATTTTTCTTATTAATATGTGAACAATGAGTTCACCTGGAAAACAGTGATTTAATGGGAAGTATTCAAAGTTCAAGGAATCCACAGAGATATAGTGGTTCTGGCGCATCTCAGAATAGACCATGCGTATCTTACACTTGGCCACTTACTACCGGTAGTATGCAGTTGCCCACTTAATATCGAGCGTATTCTAGTGTCTTGTAGATTTTACTCCAGTAAAGGCAGATTTCATTCTGACCAATCACTGTATTAAAGTATAGATCCAAAGATCTTTCTTTGTATTTGAAAGAAATACAACTCTACCGGAAAAATGCTCCAGAGCATAGATGTAACATGTTGAGCAGCTCTGCAACTTATGAACGGTTTTTGTTTCTGGATGTTGTAGTGGTTGAATGAGCAGAAACTTGTTCAGCAGTTGATCCAGTTAATCGATGCCTCAGAGACAGCGGAAGTACGGTTCAACGTCTGTTTGCTTGTTCATTTGAATTGTATCAATTGTATCTATCAATTTATATAGCGCCTCTCGAAGTGCACACCAATCAGAGTCTCTCATCACAAGAAATGTTCATGCTAAGATATAAAATTATTTGCCAATGCCTAAAATATTTTGTGATTGGTTTATACAGTGATTAGTTCATGCCCTTTATGTACCCTCTGTTTTCCCTTCTCCATCTCTGTCCCTACCATACTCTCTCTTCCTGTCGTCCCTTCTTTCTTTCTCTCACACTGTAGTTTTCTCTTCATCCCATACTTCTTCAATACCTCTGATTGCCCGTCCTTCTCTTCCTCTTTTCTTGTACCTGTAGAACTTTGCACCCCATTTACGGTCGTGGGAGAGGAGTCTTGGGTTTTCGATGTAATGGTCAAGCAATGTCGTATTCCTGTACCATATCGGTCCTCAGAGATTGTTTTGGCTGAGGTGTAATCAGCTGTTCAAGGATAAACTTTACTAGTCTGCTTCGTGTGACCCATTTGGCGTCATGTTGCAGTCTTATTTACATTTCTCGTTACTGATGAGCCTGTAAAAGGAAAGTAATTTGAGTTTCTTCAGAGGCATAGTTAATTGTTGATTTTTTAACAGAAATTCATTTGTTATTTGATATCAGAGAAACACCAATGCAGCTCAAACCCTTTGTGATATTGTACGACTTGGCAAAGACGCTCTGTCTAATCTGCAAGAGGGGCCATCGTCGGACGCTCTGCTACTTGAAGTTGAAAAGTACGTAGCTAAACATTCTTTTGATTTCTTTTAGACGGGTCCGCAGCGCAGCACAGAAGTTTTACCATGTTTGATTGATCATTATTGATATGGTTGTTTAAAAACCTGGAACATTCTTTCATCCATTCAGAGCTAAACATTCATTGTAGCACCACTTCAGAATATGAGGCACTCACAGCCCAGTTCGAGTGAAGAACACTTTTCTCCTGGACCTTTCTTGGGATGTCATTTTTCAATATTTGAGATCCCATGTAGTTAATAGTAGTTGTGTGATGTCCGGTGAGGAGTTCCTCTAAGAGTTTCTCTTTGTTATAAAACGTATGATTGCGATGACAGTTGTGAATGAAAAATCTTCCCATCAGTGTGGAATTAACTGAAGCAAAGGAATAAATTAAAAATATATTTTGAAGCAAAGTTCTAGCAATGTTTCATAATTTTTAACAGAAAAGTCAAATATAATTACTGCATAATAGTTTATAATTAACCAGCAAAGAATGACTGCATGCTGGTTGGTCTAAGGCTGTATTAAACGAACTAATATAACGTTCAGAACCTAGAGTTACAAACCAGAGTAAAGGAACTAATTGGAAGAGGAGAATGTGTGATTGAATATGTGATTGTTTTAACTTTGTAGGAGTGAATCTGTCTCAAGCCTCCTTGATCTCATGTTCAAGGGCGATCCGTGTGAATCAGCGATCGTTAATGGCCTGTACGTCTTGCAAGCTCTCCTGGAACCCAAACGAACAAGGTAAGGCTTATGAGCGTCTTGCTTTGCTGAATCTTTTGACTGCATGACTTGTATAATGACAAACAATAGGATACCGTTGTTGACCTCCCCAGTTGCGCTGGATTTACCAACCTTGGAGTTACGATGGGCTGGGTTAGCCCATATGACTTGGTCACCCATCTAAGCACTAACTATGCTTGCATTGCTTAACTTGACTGTGCTTACCAGCATTATCTTCTTGGCACCAAGCCACCAATTTTGGACAATATTAACACTTGTTTCACTGGACTGAGAACTTTGGAAGGGGCATTATTAGATGTCAGTTGTACTGTGTTTTAGTATTGTATTCTGCTTTTTATGGGTTTAATTTTCAAGGTGTCTTTTCCTTGTGTCTTATGACCAAAGTCATTTACATCCAGCATGCTTTTGATGGCCTAAAAGGAGCTACCTAAATACTTATTTGCATTAATAATCTTGAATATTTTTGTGTTTCAAGCGATTTGATGCAGGAGCCGAGCACTGTGTCAGACGCAGAGCATCTCTGTGCTGTTGTGAATGGTTTGTCTGATGCTCTGGTGCCACACCTGAAAGAATTGCATCACCTGCTAATTAATCCACCAAAGGTAGGTCACTGAGATTGTTACCATCATAAAGGTGAATTGTATAATGTATATCCCTTGACGAGGTCAAGTTAACGTCTCATTCATCTTTAGCCTGGCAATCAGATGCCTTCTAATCTGACAGTCTTAAGCCGTTTAGTCTGAAGGTCTCTGTCCTATTATTATTACGCTATTTTAACACATGCAAAGTCGTGCAGAAATGTGAATCTGAGGTGTGATTAGCCAATCAGTTGCCATGTGAAGCGCAGTTAGCTATCCAGATGTTTGAACTTGGAATGCATGAGAGTCCATCTTAAGCCTTATAATCTGAAGGTCTCTGCTATCATCTTAAACCTTGTTATTTGAAAGTCTATTTTGTTATTCTACATTCTGGATTTATCCATTTGGAACTATTTTAGGTTTGCTTTGTCATAGGTATATTTATATGATAATTGTATCCAGTTTTTAACAGCATCTTGTGGATGTCAATAAATGAGTTTTTGCCTTAGCTTACCTTACTTGTATATTTTTAGTGGCATCTTGTGGCTGCCAATAAATGATTATTACCTTCTGTTTGATGTCAGCCTTACCTTTTCTTAGCTATTTACACTTGCATATAAAATTGAAATTGGCCTGTTTGGCCTACAAATCCCTCAGCACCAGCACACCTCCCTACCTTAAGTCACTACTAACTCCTTATATTTCCTCCTCGTTGCCTACAATCATCAAGTACCAGTGTTTTAGCTGAGCCCCGATGCAGAACAGTTATGGGCTCGCATGCATTCCATGCCTCTGCTCTCAGGGAATGGAATCGACTTCCGCTTTCTGTTCGTAGCTCAAATTCACTTCCTTCCAAAAGCGGCTACAAACTCACTATTTCTCTTTGGCTTTCAAGCACATGAATATCTAACTGCATCTTCTCCTGGCGGCAGCTGATAATCCACGCCTCAGATTCACATTTCGGTGTGACCGTGCACGCATTACAAATTTAATAATAATATCAATATTTTGTTGTAGCAACACTATGCACCGATGCCGACGTCGCTGGGTCCTTTGCCTCAGCCGCTCGGTCTCACTCGTCTCCAGGTGGCTAGTCTGGTGACATCACTGGTCGGCGCCAACCACCTCGCCATCAACGCAGAACTATCATCGTTAGGCACCGTTGATGTTCTAGTGGTATGTCTTGTGTGGTTTGTTTGTGCTTTAGAAATGTCTATGCATGTAATGTCATGTGTGCTTGTTTCTGAGCATTAAACACTTCAATTATGAACTACATTGGTTTCCCAGTCGCTTTTAGTACATGCTGGTCGTTAAAGTGTTAGTAGAACCTTGCAGGGACTAACTAGACTGCAAATATGAACCTGGAAAGTTGTATTCCCCCATTAGGAGGGGAACTAACCTCTTAACTAACTTTGAGAGGCAGTTATGAATTCGTTTTCTTAACCTAAGCATATGAAGGTGGGTGGCCAGTCCTCTCTCAGGCAACACATTAAGTTGGGCTAACTTCACAGGAGAGACTTGTTTTAAGGGATGTTTTGAAATATTTGAAATATCTCTGGCCTGGTAAGGATTTGTATATCAGACAATATACATGTAAGGTATAAAAAAAACTATGGTTATGGTTATTATGGTTATTAGTCTTCTGAAGCATGTTCTTTGTATTTTGGTCATTGTAAAGTGGTTGTGTTGATGTTGTTTTGGTTTCTGTTGTTACAGAATCTTTTCTTTCAGTTTCCATTCAACAACTTCCTCCACACTCAGGTTGAGCGCTGTTTGTCGAGCATAGTCGTCAGCACGCTGTTCGATAATCTGCTTCTGAGCCAGGTCAGTGAAGATGCTCGAAAGAGGGAAAGAAGAAGGAGGAGGATGAGGAGGAGATGAGAAAAGGAATAGGGAGAGACAGACAGACAGAGACAGAGAGAGGTGCAGCCTTGAAGGAGGAGAAGAGGAAGGTGATGTGAATAAGAGATGATGATGATGATGAGAAGGAAGGAAGTGCTCAGTGAAGTGAATTTGTATAGAATGTCTTAAGAATCACTCAAAAGTCCTGTAGATTTGAAATGCTATTTTGGTTTATAAGAAACTACAGTTTCTTTACTGATGTATATTTGTCTACAACTGCCATACGGTTGCATTTTGTTTGCAGTTGGTCAAAGACTTTAATCTACTGGAAAAAGTAACCAGAACTTTTGAAGAAAATCAAGAACAGCAGTACGTAACTCTTCTCATTACTTGATTCTCATTTCTTTATTTCCACAATTCTTTCATAAGTTGAACAGCCTGCCATAAATATTCTAAAATAAATTTGTGGCAAAGTTTCACTTTGAACGGTAGCAGTGTTTCAACGTGGGAAGTGCAACAAATTGAAGATCTGTGCAATCTTTTTATGGCAACTGTTGTGCATTTTCTGCTTATCCGCTAGTGACCTCAACTTTAATTTGAATACTATGGTATTCTACCTATGTTGACCCCCTTGCAATACAGAGTTTTTGGATTTTTAGGAAACTACCAGGCAAGCAGCGTTTGGGTCACTTAGGGCATTTAACAAGAATTGCCAACCTTTTGACAAGCAAAATATCCATGGGTGCCGAAGGACATAAGCTCGGAGCATTGTTTGAAGGTAGGTTTACAATCTAGCAAGAAGTGCTCCTATTTTTAATTTAGGTGCTGTAGTTATACTAAAGACATTTTGCTGTTGTTTGTATGTTTCAATCAACAGCTTCCTATTAGATTAAAGGCATTTTGTTATTGGTTATATGCTTGTTCAAGGAATGTGTTTCTTTTGTATCCCAGTAAGAGACTTTATGTGTAGCATGTCCACAATCGATATGAAATTAACTCCTTTTGCAAATCCTTAAGCACTGAACACATAGATAAAGAATATCTTCTATCAGCCGAATGCTAACGTGGGTCCACATGTGAATATTTCCAGAGCTTCCCGAAGAAACGCAGCAACGGTGGAAAACTTTTACCGAGGGTCTACTGGCTGACACTAACCGAACAAATGCTATTGAACTGGTATGTACGTCTCTGCATGTCTCTCTCTCTTGTGTGTGCATGAACTGGAAATTCCTGGAAATGCTATCTTTGGGAACCATAGCATGCACTGTGCCATGAGTAACTTTAAATAGATAGCTTTAAAATCTGATTTCGCAATAAACTGCAAAGTCTAATGAACTGAACCAAACTGAACTGAAGATAATTGGTTAAATTGCAATTTTTAGCAATTACAAATAATGCAGTTGAATGAAAGCAAGCATTTATGTAGACCCCTTAGCCCTCAAATGAAGGGACTATAAATACAACCGCTCCTAGTGGCCCGATTTCAATATAAGAAAATTTGATGTGAGTGGCTGTGATGAGAAAATACAGGTTCTTATGGATAGGTTGATGATGCACTGTTTTATAATAGCAGTGCTGTACTAGGGTAAGAGAAGATTCTACTGCTGAAGCAATTCACAGTGTTTATTAGGTGTTTGTACACCAAAGTGCAATTAGTAATTGGTTAATTAGGAATATATTTACTTACTTAATTTTACGAGACTGATGGACAAAACTTAGAATTCCTCTCTGCCTTTTCAGGGTGGAGCGAGTAGCAGTGGTGGTCGAATTCCATCCAGCAGTGAAGATGACGACGATATTGGATATCTAAACTTCCACATGGATGACAACTTGCAAAAGGTTGGTGTATTTGTGGAGCCTTAACCCTTTAATAACGAGCGTGTACTAGAATGTATGGGAAACCAAATAATAATAATAATAAGACGATTTCTATAGCGCCGTAGCACAGCCGAGGCCGAAGGAAAGGGCTCTGTACATGAGTTCAGCAAATCAATCACAGTCATATGATTGTTTAAACAGATAGGTCTTGAGTTTTGATTTAAATGTCTCCAGAAATGGCGCATTCTTTACATGGTCTGGAAGACTGTTCCATGTAGTAGGTCCTGCAACAGAGAAGGAACATTCGCCGAACCTCGTAGAAGACTGCGGGACCTGTAACAGGTTTTTTGATCAGGATCGTAGCCGACTTCTGTTCCGGTTGTCTGCTACCCGAATGCAGAAGTCTGAGATATATTCTGGCATACAGTCCTTCAACGATTTGTATGCTATCAAGCACAGCTTGTAGGTGATCCGCTGGGGAACACGCAGCCAGTGTAGATTGTCGCGCAGCAGGTCTGTGACATGATCGAGTGGTGTCCGGCCGTATATGACACGGGCGGCAGAGTTAAGCACTGATTGTATCCGGCTTAGCTGACAAGTCGGCAGACCTGCCAGTAGGCTGTTGCAGTAGTCAACCCTGGAGACAATGAAGCTGTTGACCAATATGACGGCGGTTGAGGTTGGAATGAATCTGCGGATGGTTTTAATTCGACGCAGTTGGTAGAAACAACCTCGAACGAGTTGACTCACATGGGCCGTCATGGTCATACAGCTGTCAAAGTGGACACCAAGGTTGCGGATGGTGTCAGCTGGGTTGACTTCAGCATCGCCAAGGGCGAAGGTACTGCCATCAAAGCAGCTTGTTGTTAAAGGGTTAAGGAGGGATGGAAAGGAATGTTAATGTTGAGGAGATGTGTGATAAATGAGCATAATTATGTAGACCCACAATGACACATAGCAGATATTTGATGCTTCTGGTGCAACTGTCTGGAATTCACTGTATGTTGAACTCCATGCTCCAGGTATTTTTATCGCAAGTTTCGGGAAGAAACTGAAGACTTGTCTGTCAGTGTCATACGACTAGGCTGAGCTCCATAAACTTGATTTTACTCTCCTCTCTGAAAAGTTCCCCCACTTCTCTTTCTCGTCAAGTGTACGCGATCTGGGTGTTACCCTTGATAGTTCACTTACCTTTACCGATCACATCTATAATCTCTCACGCTCCTCCTATTTTCACTTAAGGCGTCTCAGGGTCATTCGTCGTTCTGTCTCCTCCTCCATATTCACAACTTTAGTTCATGCTTTTGTATTTTCTCGGATTGACTACTGCAATTCCCTTCTTGTTGGTCTTCCTAAGGTTCGTCTCTCTCTCCTTCAGTCGGTCCTCAACACAGCTGCTAGACTGATAGCCTGCCTTCCGCGGTACTCTCACATCTCTACCTTTATGTTTGACGAACTTCATTGGCTCCCTCTGCATGCTCGCATACAATTTAAAATCCTCTCTCTGATCTTCAAGGCTCAGAGGGGTCTTGCCCCGCAATATCTGGTTGGCGTAATACTTCGGCCTCACTCAGCTTCCTCCCACCGTCCACTTCGTTCCTGCAATAGACTTGACCTCTTGGTTCCCCGTAGTAGAACTGCTATGGCTCATTCTCGTTCCTTTGCTTCAGTTGGTCCCTCTCTTTGGAATGCTCTTTCTCCTTCTGTTCGCTCTAAAATTCTCTCTGGCAGTCTCTCTTCTTCCTTCGCTTTTCTCAAAACCTGTTTATTTTCGCGGGGCTTAGCACACTGGGAGCGCTTCTGAACGGTTCACCCTACGAGAGGCGCTTTACAAATACTTAAATGCGATACGATACTGTTGATGCATTGTGATGTATCAAGTTATTTTAAGCTGTGCTGTGTAAATCTTCATAGTAAGATAGTAATAACAGTTACCTACACTGCAATTCCTTTTGATTTTCAGTCATTTGCCGACTTTCAGACTCAGCAGATGACGAACAACTTTGTTGATCAGTTTGGATACAGCGAAGAGGAATTTGGAGATCAGGAAGAAAGCATCGGGTGAGTAAATGAAATTGCATTTACGATTTATCTTTACATACCTGCATTGATACATTTATACACTCGTAAACATTTATGCATGCACGTGTAGACATTTGTACTTTCTTTCATACATGCATACACAAGTACACATTTGTACACAGAGTTATACATGTTTGCACATTTCTACTTACATGCAGACATACTTACTTGGAAGTAGATTTTTTTACAGTGTCCACCTTTTACACCTGATCCAGTTAACTTTTGCTGGAACTTTCTATGCTTTGAGCTAGCCAAGAGTGACTGAATTACCATTGCTGCTTTGTATTCAAATGAAAACATAATTGCTTTTTCTAGATCTCCGTTCATGGCCAAAATATCGAGCATCGACTTTGAGTTAAACATGATCGAAGACAATGTAAGTATTATAGCTGGCATTGGTCAAGATCATTTTACTTCAGCAAATCTATCGCTCACCACTGAAAACTTGGGATCAATGTGAATTTTCTTGTCATGTTTACTTTACAACTTAAAAGCATTAGGCTTAAAAACAGACTCATTAAAATGTGTGGCTTGATGGTCTGGGTCTATAAAACAATGATTTTGAGTTCGAAGTCTGCTTACTGCTTAGTGGACTCTATGTAATGAACATGTGGACACTTTGTTCAAGCACAATTGTCGCAAATTGTTTGCTCTTCCACCATGCAATGCCGGTCTTTCTCTGTCGTGGGCCCAACCATTTGGAACGGCCTTCCATTGGAGCTGCCTTTGCTCCCAAGGGCTTTTACTCGTCTCTTAAAAACTATTTTATCAGCCGTAGCTGGACCGGGAGCGCCTCTGAGTAAGTATCATGAAGGGGCACTATATCCAGTTTATATTGATTGATTGATTGATTAACTTTGATAAGAGAAAGCTTACTTGTAGAACACCAATAAATTATTTTAAATTTTAGCCGACCGCTGCAGCGATGTTTGAGCAGGCATGCAATGATAGAATACGACAATTTGACAGTGCGGACAGCGATGATGAGTGGGACTTAAAAGACACACCGTTTCCACTTGCCTCCGACAACCGTAACAGGTAGTGTTTCAGAAATGGTTTTTGTGTTATGTAATAAAATATAAAAGGAGTACTCTGACAGTACATTGGCTGTGGAAAACTTAAGCAGCCAGGAAGAAGACTGGTCAACTGCTTCTATCAGCCTGTGCTAAGAAAGTGAAGTCATTAGCACCTCACACTCATTTCACACTCTTGAGCTTAGTTTAAGGGACTGATCATCTATGTACCCTATAATTAATCAGTAGTGACAAGTCTAAGAATTGATGTGGAATTCTTGGAAATCGGTTTTATACTATTGGTAACATATGACAAGTAAAAATTGTTTAAATGAATTTGTTAGTTTGAGTTTGTAATGTAAATAGGGTTGATGTTGGTGTTGTGATGTGTTGCAAGATGATGGTGGTCTCATAAGTTATTACCCTGGGTCTGTCACCTGACAGTTGCCAATTCAGGCATCCTGTTAGTGCACATGTTAGTGCACATGTGACTTTATCATCAACCAGTAGAATTTAGTGCTGATGTAAGCCGGGAAGCAAGCAGCAAGTCCTGTAATATACTGGCCCCACGTTTAGGACATTGGGGTTTTCATTGCTGGCTCATGGGCTTAATGAAGGTAGAGAACCCTCCACTCATTCACACTATGGAACACAGGATCTTACTTTACATGGTGTTTGCTCTGTGCGCAGTTCTACCATTCCTGCGGACGAGAACCGAAGAGGTTCGAGCAAACGCGACAGCTATGAGGATGAAGAGGAGGAGTTTGGAGGAGAGGAAATGGAGGAGGAGAGTGATGGCAGCTCAGATTCAGAGGATGATCTTGACTCTCCTCGATTGATACGGGAGTCATGCGCAGGTAAATGCAACACTGCTTCAGAGGTGATGTTTAGGAAACTTTATGGGATTCGAATCGAACATGACCCGTCAACAAAGGTGCGGTGAGGTAAGGTAATTATATGTACTTATTACGTACTTATGTGTGGATTGTTCTTCTGTATGCCAGACTACATCTCAGACTTCTGAATTCGGGTAGCAGACAACCGGAACAGAAGTCGGCTACGATCCTCATCAAAAAACCTTTTACAGGTCCCGCGGTCTTCTACAAGGTTTGGCGACTGTTCCTTCTCTGTCGCAGGACCTACTGCATGGAACAGTCTTCCAGACCATGTAAAGAATGCGCCATCTCTGGAGACATTTAAATCAAAGCTCAAGACCTATCTGTTTAAACAATCATATGACTGTGATTGATTTGTTGAACTCATGTACAACGCCCTTTCCTTCGGCCTCGGCTGTGCTACGGCGCTATAGAAATCGTCTTATTATTAGTATTATTATTATGAAGTCTAATTATAGCACAACCAAGTTGTAAGGCGATATTTGATGTCTCTCCTAAGACAGCTTATAGGAGGTTTCGATGTATGATACTTGAATGATGTGTATTCGTTTAGACAAAGATGTGAGGAGAGAGGGATTGTCTGAAACAAAGCCATTGCCAGCGCCATCTAACAACAACTCTATCAACCATTCTCCTGGCATCATATCCAATTCACTTGAAGACACCAAACTTCCAGAGACGAATTCAACTACGAGGTTAACTATCATTTTATTAATTTTAATGATTATTGTTATTGTAATAGTTTGTGCTCTTGGTTCATAGCTGGATTTGGCTCAAAATTGCACTTAACATTTGCTATCCTCGTCCCTGTTGGAAGTAATATGACCATCCACCCAGAATGTGGTTTGTCTGCTTTTGCCTGCACATTGTATCAGGTATGTAGTGCACATTCATTACATGACCCTTTTAATGCTCAAAGACATGGTCCAGGAAATGAAGGATCTTTTGTTGTAGGAACTACCATGACAGGCACAGTATCAGGTAGGATCCAGCACCAGGTAAGGCATGGATCTGCAGCTGGAGGTTCTCTAGCTGAAGCACATGCTAACATCCTGAGAATCATGCTTAGTTAAGCATGTCTTCTGGAGTTACAGCAGCAAGTTGAAATCTTAAGAACAGAACCATCATAGTATATTGACAATTAGAAATTTGATAAAGATGCTGCTCATTAACCATTGAGTTTGTCTGTTGATTGAATTTAGCAACAGCCTTCCTTGCAGTTCCACAGCCACTTTAACAGACAAAGTTGCCTCATCGACAGTAGATGGCGGTATGGTTGCCACTTATTGCTCCATTTCTTTAACTTTTACATGTAATCCTCAGTGATTGTGTTCACTCTGTTTTAAACAACCGTCAATTGTCAAAAGTTGTTCATTCTAGTTTAATTCAGTGTTAAGTCTTGAACTTGGTTATGTGCCATGGAGTTGTTAAGTGCATGGTCATTTTTTCTTAATTTTTGTAATACCATGATTGTTGATCTAACCTAACCTGATAACTTATGTAGCACCATAAACATGTGCATAGTGGTTACTCCAAATGAACCCAAAGTAATGGCGTAAACTGGTGAGAAACCTTGTTAAAATCTGAATGATCATTGTCCACAGTTCAACTTGATAGCTGGCTTCAAATTAGGTGCTTTGAAGGGGTTCTATAAATGTTTAGTTGCATTAAATTGCATCTTACTGTTGGCTGTTTCCTTTTGTGCATTGCAGATTCTCCAGCTGCTGAAATTCCGGATGGCATTGATATTGATGACATAGGTATCGTAGTTGACAGGTGAGAGAATTTTCTTGTGATTGTCTTTCCTCTCCTTAAACTGTTTGTATTTGTCTTGGTTTTAGTGGTCCCTGTGGTGCTATATAAATCTCTTTAGCTGCATTCATATGATATTAATGCTGCATTGTTTGTTTTAATGGATGTGTGAATGTGCATGTGCTGCAGTTGCACCTGTTTCGATCCTTTAGACGGCTGTCTAAAGCAGGGATGTCAAAGAGCAGGCCAGCGGGCCATTTCTGGCCCGCCGAAGATATTTTTCTGGCCCGCGGCGCATTGCCTGAAGACTAGGACCTGCACAATTTGAGAATAAAAGTTTATAGGCTATATTTCATTTTGAGGCTCAGTGTGCTTCATATGATGTTCGTTACTGAAAAATGAAGATCAAAATTAAGATTTTATAAGCCTAATTTGACTGTTTGTATGATAAAAATGCATCATTTAATATTTAGTTTCTCAAAAATTGTCTGGCGACGGGATAACCGAGCCCCCACGCAGATCCCATCGTCCATTTTGCTCAAACTCTGGCCCGCCACTTGCTGGAAAATATTGCCACTGGCCCGCCATTATAAAAGGTTTGACACCCCTGGTCTAAAGGATCGAAGTAAAGGATCGAAACAGGTGCATCTTAACAAATGAAGACAAATTTCACAGCGCTTTTGAGAATTTCCTAAAATGTGCTTTGCAAATTGGCCAGAGACATACTTGCATACAGTATGCAATATTCATACAAACTTTGTAGATTGCATAATTTATCACGTAGTTTCCTTAAAATAATAATAATTAAAATAATAAGTTTACCTTTGTATGACTGATTTAGTTATGTCTTTCCTAACTAAGCATTAGCATACTGAAATGTAACGAACTGGCATGAAATTTTGTGGGAGAGGTCACCTGGCATTAGAGGGTTCAGTTGGGGTGGGGTGTGGGGCATAGCACCTGGATATTCCCTGTTAAGCTGCCACGGCAGCTACCATAAAGTTTATTAAGACTGGTTTTGTTTTCTTGTAGTTCAACATTGGTTAACAACAAAACCGATGCAACTGTGAGCAACGTAGCGTCAGAAACAGACAACCAGAGGGAGAACCACATACAACACACAACAAAAGACGAACTCTCTTGGTGCCTCAAAGATGCCTCCGACAAAATACAAGAGTTAAGGTTCGGATGTTGAATGCTTTGCCAGATTGGAACTGAACAAAACTTTAACTGATCATCAATGGAAATTCATGTACATTAGTAGACGAAGATGAAGCATCAAGAGAAAAATGGGGAAGGCTTGGTGATTCATACAGATGAATAAACTAATCAATCATTACACAGTAATACACACGTTTGGCTTGTTGTTAGTGTTGCTCTGGTCCATGTTCGTAACTGCTGCAAGATTTCTAGCCATGGTGTAATCTCTTTTGCTTTGGTGTGTTGTGGCAGCAGCCTCGTCGATCAGGCGGAAGATTCTCGAGTCGACGGTCTGAAACCAGAAGTCAGTGCATCATAATCAATGGTAGCAGATGCAATTGAAAAAATCAGGTCGGTCAAAATGTCTGCAGGATCTGCTGCAGATCGTATCTGGACATACCTGTCCGTTGCTGTAACAGTTCATCAATCGATGGTTGCTTCTAAGTGGACTACATTCTGATATTAGAATCCTTAGAACAGAACCGGTTGGGAGCCATGATGCCCTGCTGTGTCATGGATCTTGAAAAGTACAGTGGAAGTTGAAAATGTGCTTTGAGCTGTTTAAACCGCTGCAGGCATTCATCTTTTTGCAGTGGAAGGTTCGACTTGCTCGCCTTCTTATAGCATGCCGTTTTCAACGTTATTCATATCTGTATGTTGCTGTAACAGTTCATCAATCGATGGTTGCTTCTTAGTGGACTACATTCTGATATTAGAATCCTAAGAACAAAACTGGTTGGGAGCCATGATGCCCTGCTGTGCGATGGATCTTGAAAAGTACAATGGAAGTTGCAAATGTGCTTTGAGCTGTTTAAACTGCTGCAGGAGTTCGCATCTTGTTGCAGTGGAAGGTTCAATTTGATCGTTTACTTATAAACATGCCATTTTCAACGTTATTTTTCAAAAGCTGATGTATTTCATGTTCACTTATAATTTATTGACGCATCTCTTTCAATGTTATTTATTGGATGTAACGTTTAGCGTTACTCGTTTTTTCAATGTTTTAGTGTAAATTTAATGCTTAAAGTTTAATGTTTATGTTGAAGTTCTTAATGGTTCACTTCTTATGTTTATGTTTTTAATGTTTTTTGTTGATGTTTTCTTTTTGTTTTAACGCATGTGATTCAACGTATCAATATATTTTCATTGTCTGATGTTCGGTGTTAATTTTTAGCATTCATTCTTAATATTTTTGTTTTATTTTTATTATTTCAGCAACAGGAAAACCTCAATCACAACCATAGCGAATGTTTTCTGTGAGAAAATGCTGTTCGTGCGACTGGTCGAGCGCATCGTCCAACTTGTGCAAGCCGTATTTACCCACCGAACTTGACTCCTTCATCCATGTTCCGTGAACAGCCATTTTCCCATCGTTTCATTTGGCGTTTCTGCTCTTCTTGACAAACTATGGGACCAAACCCAGGCATCCTTCTAAATTCGTGATGGGAATGTGTATAAAGACGACATTGGAACACAGGATGTCAGTTTTAGGATCTTGTAACCTTGGCCTTGATTTTTAAATTTCCTAAGAGTGTGATGCATCGATGACTTGAAGCAGGTGCGGATAAGACCGCTACATGCTGAATGCAGATTGTTGATGTTTGAAGCGTGAACTAACTTACTTAGTTACTTGATTTTTATTATGATTTTTAAGAAGCAGCATGTATGTTGCAAGTGATTCATGATAATTACGCATGAAGCGTAGAATCAAAGGAATGAGTGGAACTGGAGGGGCACGTGGAATGGGGGAGGGAGCTGGAAAGAGAGAAGGAATGATATAAGGTGAGGAAGAAATAGGAAGGCAGTAAAAGGGATGTCGAGAGAGGGGCAGGAAGGAAAGGATGAAAGTGAAAGAGGGAGCAAATAAAGAAGATAGATGGTAAGAGAAGGACTGAGTGTGGAGAGCATGTGAGCAAGAGAGTTAGTGTAGTGAACTAGCGAGCGACCGTGAGTAAGTGAGAAAGGGAGCGAGAGGAGAGATGGTTTCTTCCACTTGCCTGTAAATATTATTCTCAGGTCTTTCTGTTACTTGGTGAATTTTCTGCACAGATTCGATGAGCATTTCTTTCCACTTCTTTGAGTTGTGTTTGTTTTTAATCCGCAAAAGGGGAAGGGAGGAATCGTAACTGTAATCAGATTTATATAGCGTTTCAGCAAGAGAAACTCGTCAGAGGTACTGCTGACCTAACGACAGAATACCAGGATCAAACAAACTGGTGTTTAACCCTTTAATGGCGAGCGTGTACTAGTATGTTTGGGAAACAATGCAGTGTGTTGTTAAAGGGTTAAGCGCATATGGAATAGAGGTAAAGAAGGACCAAGGAGGAGTCATCAGATTGTCGATAATGCGGACATGGAGAGGGGGTTAAGCACACTGCGGATGTTGATATAACACCCAACCATTGACCACAAGAATGTATGCCTGTACCACTTTGGATTCTTGTGGTCAACCTTGTGTAGTGACGTCCGTAATATCAGTATATCAAACAAATCCACAACACCCATGTGCTCGTTATATTCTTTCACAATAACTGGACATGGGATGTTGACATATTTCAATATTTATGCTGTTTCCTGTCCCATCCTATGTTGATTGAGAATTGCCTCCATTACATAAGCCCGAGTCTTGAAGCAAGCAGCACTGTGTACAGCTACATGCATTATTAGCACACAATGCACCAATAGCGTTCAAAACCAATAGCGTTTAGAGGGCACAAGAACCTAGAAGTTTTACAAATAAAGATAACTATTTGACTTGTTTGGCTTATCTTGCTTGAATTTGATCCATTCTTGGCGAAACATTTCGCAAATTGTGGGCAAGGATGTTTTGCAACTTAAACTTTCTCTTCTGTTTCTATTGCGCTGTTTGTGACTAGCTGTTAAAAAAGTAACACTGATTCAATTTCACAGAATTCATTTTTCAATCATTTTTGAATTTATATTATATAACATTGCTGCATTGCAACAAACGAGTACTGCACACATATAAAAATATTCTTGTTTTATTTTAAAAACTAAAATAAAATAAATACACATTCCTTGAAAATAGCTTAGAATAACTAATCATCAGTACATGTAGTGTTAATAACACTCACAAAAACGGCTTCAAGTTCAATATCATAAGTTTGTGCAAATGATATGCTAAACATCACCACAGTCTCGGACTCGCTCTACATGTTCAAAAAGGGCCTTAAAAATGTTTGTGCTTAGGTCCCTGTTTTCTGTTAAAGTGCCTATGTTGAACGATGGTCATTCTGAATTAGTCGTTGCGAATGGAGAACCCCAAGACATACAGCGACGAGGCACAAAAGGAGAGAGCCCCTCGTGGCGGGAATGCATGCCAAGGTCACAACTGAGTATTACCCCAGGATCTGGTTCTTGTAAAGTTGTAAACCCACTCGGCACCCTCTAATATCTAATACATTTAGGATGTAGATCTAAGTAAATATGAAGTCTAAAATGACATGTCTTCCTAATGACAAGGTATAGCCATTAATTATATCTATCCACTCACACATGGACCCCACCCACGGACCCGTGCTCACTCCATCCGCCCACCAAGTAATTCATACATTCATTCATCCATCCATCCACACATCCACCTATTCACAAACACATCCATTCACACACACACATCCATCCATTCACACATCCATCCATCCACACATCCATCCATCCACCCACCCATCAAGTCATTCGTTCATTCATTCATCTATGCATCCATGCAACCACCCACCTTCCATCCGTTTATTGACGCGTCAATTAACTCATTTGTTCGTCCATCCATCCCTATGGGGCCGTCCATAAAGTACGTCACGCTATTTTTGACCATTTTACCCCCCTCCCCTGTCACAAACTGTCACAAAACTCGGACCCCCTAAAGTACGTCACACTTTCAACATAGAAATAATAATACTTCCGAAAGCAAGGCTAATACATAAACAAGGCTTCGCAACAGCATATTACTAGCGCTCCTAGCGAGAGGAATCGTGAAAAACACATTCAGGAGATATGCATTTCATGCTATTTTGACATAAAACTAATTAAAATGTTTCAGAAAATTTTTGAAAATTATTTGTAAAGCTATGAAATTCTACTAAAAAATAAAAAATAAATTATGAATAAAATAAAAATAAATAAATGTGTGACGTCACACATGGCCTGACGCCCCCTCCCCTGTCACAAACTGTCACACTTTCTTTAAACCCCCCGGAGCGTGACGTACTTTATGGACGGCCCCTATACATTCATTCCATCAAGTCTTCTTTCATTCATTCATCCAGTCATCTATCCACACAGTGGCGTAACGAAGGGTTTCAGCGCCCAAGAGTTGATGACTGCGCCCCCTTTTAATTTTCTTGCTGACTTTTAATCGTTTTTGTCATAGTACTGTGTATCACTGAGCTATTTTTGCGCGCACGTTGTGCTGCGCCCGGGGCGATTGCCCCCCTTCGTTACACCACTGTCCACACACCAACCAGCTGTTTCTCTGTCCGTGTATCCATCCATCATCCATCCATCCATCCATCCATCCATCTATGCGTCCATCCATTCCTCCATTCATCGATTCATCCATTTGTCCATCAAAGCAACCTGAGAGAAACCCTATCTGAACATCCAAGCCCCGCGCAAAGAGAAAGTGAACTGCATGCGAGGCTCCATCCATCCAACGACCATGCATCCATGCATCCACCAATCCATTCATCTATCCGTCTATCAATGCACCAAACAGTAACAGCCACGCGCCAGACCATCAGCCATTCATCCATTCAGCCACTCATCCATCTTTACATCTACCCACCTATCAAGCCAGTCATTCAATATAATTATTCATTCATTCATCCATCCTTACACTCATTCACCTATCAAGCATTCATCCACCCACCCACCCTGTATGAAGATTGAAGTCATAACAAGAGAAAATCTTTGGGCTGTGCTGTTATGTGGCTTATTTAAACTAATTCCCATAACCGTTTCCGATGCTGAGTGGCGCTAAATCAATGCTCGATTACGATTACGATTGCGAATGGATACGGAATTTCCAGTGTCCATTGCAATCGTAATCGAGTTGGATATTTTAAACCGATGGCCTGGAAGTATAGGCGTTCGGTGTTTTGTTCAGAGTGCAGTTTATGATTGTAGCAATGGAATAAGGAACTCATCCAAGTGGAAGAACAATTAGAAACAGTGAGGTGGCAGTTTCCCCTTTATCGGCTACAAACTGCACCACATTCTTGTCCATAAAGATGAATAATCGCGACGTTATACTCGCTCGCTTGCTAATTCACTCGCTTACTTACTTGAGAACCACGCCAAGATGGCGTGGTTCTCATAGCAACGTCGGTAAATCTTCAGTGGTTGTTTACAACAGCGTCTACCGGGTAGATTGTTAAGTATTACAATATTTGCTGATCGCGAAAGTTAGGTTGGCATATGGTTATTTATTTCTTTTGCGCCTATTTAAGCCATTGTAGTGGTAAACGGGTAAACCCGTAGTTTAGGTTGTATTTATTTATTTTGTATCGTCAAATTAAAATGGAAGCTGGATTGATGAAAAAATTGTTTCCCTAAATGGAAGTGGGATTGAAGCCATTTCTGTGTTTAAATAGAAGTTGGATTGATGAAAATAATTGTTACTGTAAATAGAAATCGATTGATGAAATTAAGTCTTTGATGCAATAGAAGCTGGATTGATGAAAATAATTGTTTCCGTAGGTAGAAGCTGGACCCTTGAGAATAGTTCTTTACTTAAATAAAAGTTCCATTGATGATATTTTTTGGTTAAATAGAAGTTGGGTCATTTTTCATGAAATGGAAGCTGGATTGATTACAAAAATTTCTCAATGAAATGGAAGCGGGATTGATGATAGTTATCATGGACATAGGTAGACTGCTTACTTACCAACGTGATGTACAGCATTGAAGACATTCAAATAATTTACCAACCTTAACTACGGGATAACCGGTAAACGTTAAGCTCAGGAAAAGTTTAATAAATAAAACGAATTTATTTAAATCATAAACTCATAATACAGAAACAGGAGCATACTTATATTGCATACAATGAGATGAGCAGCTGAACGGAGGACCCGGTCAAGGCGCCCAATTAGTCCAAGTGGCAGACCTACCCATGACCGAACTGCAGTGATCGAATCCGCTAGTAACAAAAGCTTGGATAAGGATCACAGCAGAGACAGGGAACGAGAAATAACCCATAATTGATGATGTAGCTGATAATAGCAGCTAGGTGTGAGCTGATTTACTGGTATGTGCTGAAAAAAGTTCGTGATCCAGAGTTACCCCTAAGTCCCAGACCGAATCCAAGAAGGTGACATGTGGAAATTTTTCTGCCACGAGGCACCAGTCAGCGCTGCCAGCTGTCTATCACCATGGATGATAAGTAGTTAAGTACTATAGCAGATCATTTGCATATGGGCTGTTGAATGTTATCATCACACCTACAGATGTCTCCAGATCTATTTCGACCCCAGCCTTTTCAGATCACTTTCCGATCAGAATCTGCATTGATCGACAACATTATAATTGGATCTTGATGTTTCGAAGCATCAGTGATTCACACACACACACGCACGCACACACACACACGCACGCACATACACACACACCAACCTGGATGAATTCATTGTCGCAGTGGTTCATCTTTATACAGTTTCTAAAGCAAAACATTACGCCATTTTAACTCTGCTTTGATTGGGTGGTAATTAGAACTCTCTTTAGGACATATTTTGCCTAATTACTTGTTTACCATTGATACAAAATAAAAATAAAAACTTGATAAAAATCTGGTTTTTTATTAATTAGAAAGCAATTTCTATTAAGCATAATTACATGTTTTTGTTTGTTCTGGTTTAGGGCAGCAGACAACAGCTTCCGCTATAATGGGAAAGTCTGGAAAGAAAGGAGGAAAAAAGGGAGGCAAGAAAGGAGGAAAGAAGAAGAAGAAGAGCGCAGAACCAGAAATGTCATGCAAAGAAGCAATATTAGCTTACCAGTGAGCAGAAGTAGGACCTGGAAAGATGCTGCTCCTGCAGATGACTGATTATAATGATGATGACGATAGTGATGAATCTGATGATGATGTTGATTATTATTATAAATGATAATGATGTCAAGGATTATTATTATTGTTATTTTTAGTTGTGTTTGCCAGAGGTACATATGATCCATTAGATTATAAAAACCAGAAATAGCATTATTATTATTATTCATATTATTTTTACTTTTATTATTATTATTGTTGTTGTTGTTGTTGTCGGTTGTCATTGTCGTTGTTGTTGTTAAGATACTTTATATTTGCACTGGTTTATGAATTCACTCAGGTAACTGGAAAGGCTAGGACTTCAATTGTTTGTGAAATATGATTAAAAAGAATTGTTCCTTAGTGCTTGAGGTGGTGAATTTCATATATGAAGAGCATGACGTGAAATGCATGGAAACCAGAAGTCTTGTTTGGGTTAGTTGGGACAAGTAGCTGGCCTGGGGAAGTTGATCCGTTAAGTTTGTCCTTGTAGGAGTAAGCATGAGCAGAATACATAAGTAAGCCAGGTAGCTCATGGCTAGACCATGATGTGCCGTGTGTACAAGCATAGCAACTTTAAAATGGACCCAAGCTGGAAGAGATATACAATGAAGAAATTATGTCTTTAACTGGATATCTTGGAGGTAGCCAAAGCATAAGGCGAGCTGCTATATGTATTGAGTTGTGAAGGCAACATTGGTCATTTGCTTAGATTTATAGGTTAAATTATGAATGTTCTTTAGTCAATCAATCAATATTTGTTAATAATGACTACTTAGTTATATTTTTGTATTTTTCTCATAGAATTAACATCAAAGAAAAAGCTCTTGAAGATGTTAGATATGAACTGAAAATTCTAGATGATGATAATCTACGTCTACAGGAGAGAGTAAGTATGTTGTATAGTTAGAGGTTCTTTGAATTTCAGTACAGCTTAATTCCAAGCACAGTACATTGTATTTCTTCATTTTATCATAAAAAGTTAAATTTCTAATAATAGGAACATTTTAATTCCATTTTAAAGAAACTTGCAGGTACTGTTTAAGAAGCATCCCAAAAACTTTCTTGTCAGCTGATATGATCTGAGATCCTTCCTTGAATGACCTTGTTTGCCCAACCCTTTGCTGTAATTTTCCTTTGATTTATTTTTGCCTGTACAGAATAGACAGCTGAAGCAAGAACAAGTTGTCCTCATGGATGAACTGATGAAGGCCACAAAGGAACTGGACAAAAGGGACACTCAAGTGACCAAGGATGAGGTCATAGCACAGATGAAAGACAACTGGGCAATGCGGGCAAGAAATGCTCAAACTCTTGAAGGTCAGTGGCATTTCAGAGGGGGAGGGCTGATGATAGACGTCCCTCTTTAAACTTGATAAAAAAAATGACTTGACTTGATAAATTTTCGAAAGTGCTTTCTCACTATAGCCCAGTCCTTTTTATTACTTCAACACGTCTAAATTGACATTCTGAATTTGCTGCTGAATGCCAAACCTAATCAAAATATTACATCTTTTGAAAGAAGTGTAATAGCTTTCTGTTTCTGCAGGAATTTTAGATGTCATGGCTGCTGAATAGAGTTTCTCAAATAGGGCGCTATATATATCTGACAGTAAGAATAACGAGAGGATTTCAGAGTTTGGCTCAGTTGGCTGAGTGAAACAATTTTCAGTTGTAGCTGGTAACATAACCGAATCTTACATTACCAGAAGACAGTGTTACGTTACAAGTTTACCAGTTATTATATTACTTGAATGAAGAATCTTTACTGATTGGATTATGTTTAATCTTATGACAGAGCTGAATGGGTCTCTAGTGGAGAAAGACCAAGAAATCGCACTACAGCGCCGCCTGGTTGAATACTGGAAAGACTATCGTGATCGAGGTCAACACGACCATGATAAGCAGATCCGTTTAATGGAGGAGTCAGTTACGGACCTGCAAGAAACATTTGAAACAATGTCAGGTCAGATCAGTGTTTCAGATAGTGTGCTTCTGTCTATCGAAATGCGCATAACGAATTATTGTAATATTGATATTAACACACTAAAACATAGATATAATGATATCTTCAGAACCATTCCTAGAATTGTGGTGTAATGAGGTCACATTAAATGCACATATCACTATATGTCATTCTTAACCTGCCGTGAAATTGCGATTCATTTCCCCAGCTTGATTGTGTTTCAGTGTTATAAGGTGGCTTAATAATAGTAATATTTGCTATAGTACTAACAATGATTATTATAGTAATTGTAAGTATCGTAAGTAATAGTATTAATAAAATAGTATCTTGATCACCAAGACATTGTTTTTAAATCTAGTCATTATTTTGTAAAGATATTCCACTGTTTTTTTAATTGTTTACTATCTAAGTCAATACATCCATCAGTTTTGTGTGTGGTGCTTAGGGATCATTCATTTTCAGTCTAAATATAAAGACGTTACAAAAATGTCCAACTGCATTACATTAATACACTATGGTATTTTTGAACAAAATTCAGTTTTTTGAAATGTTGAACAGGTCACATGGTGAATTCGCTGGCAAAAGATAAAGAGGAGATCGAAAAAAATACGCTGCAAGTTCTCGATCGACATAAATATATTGCGACAGAGGTAGACCCTGTTTTCAAAGTAGTGAATGTAAATGTTAATCTCGTAATTTTCTCTGTGCTATATAAAAGCTGCATCATATAGAGACCAGCTTAACACCAGTGCTATATCAAATCAAAAATTAGATCAGTTTTTGTGGTAGGTTAGTTCATGGAAGATCAAACTCGGAGACAGCTTGTACAGTGTGGATTCGTTGACGGCTTGTAAACAGGTGATGTGTAAAACAGTGTTGACTTATTTGCGTACTCTGTTATTGGCTGTCCTGTGACGTGTTAAGGGCTTCCTCAGGAGGTGTGCTGCCTCCCTTGGGTCCTTCCCTCACTGTTCTATCAGCTTCTTAAGACTGCTTTTTCCATTTGGCCTGGGTCAGGAGTGCTTCTGAGTAAAGACATTTGAAGGGGCGCTATATAAATTTCAACTGATTGATTGATTGAGTGTAATAGTGAAAAGTCAATATTTAGTACCACGTTGCTGTTCTTGAACAGCACATTAACCAGTACATCATGTTAAATTAGTAGCATTAAGCAGAATGACATGTAAACTGGGAATGTGTAAGTGAGTCCACACTCTATCGTTAAAACTTAATATAAAATAACAATGGCTTTAAGTCAATATGGAAGTCTTTTATATGTGTGACAACATTTGTATTAGCTGTGCATGTGAATATAAGCTACTTCCTGAACTTTGCCTTTTTTTGGTGTGGAGGAAATGCAGAATTTATGAATATGGTTACCAGTAACATGTTCAGTGGGTGACATAACTGACTTACACACCGAAATAGGTTGACTTCTAATCTAATCTAGTCAAATGTGCAAACTTTTATAGCGCCATTAACACTTTAATGATGAGAGCGTACTAAAAGCAACTGGGAAACCAATGCAGCTCATCGTTAAAGTGTTCAGGTAATGCACAAGGCAGCAATATTCTAATGGGATTTGACCTGATTGTTTTTCTCATAATTATGTTCAAGACCTCACTGTTACTTCTTCACCCATGCCCAACTTGAAGGTCTTGATTCTCACCAGGTTATGAGTGCCATACTTTATTTTACATTTCTTGATTACTTTTTCACACTGAAGCTCAAAGAAATGTTGTGCTTCTTTCTGCTGCAGAAGGCCATTGCAAAGATGGACAAATACAGTCGCCGGGAGGTCATCGATAATGATTGGCTGTTACGAGAGGTACATAATAATATACCCATGTCAATAGTCCTATATGAAAATACCTGTCAGTATATAACATGCCAGTATAACTTAACTGTATCAATGCCAGTGTCAGCTTTTCTTAGGCCTTGCATTGAACCCAAATGTTGCTGTAGATGTTACCTTTCTACACAGCTTTGTGTTTTGGACAATTTTACATGTAATGCTACTTGACCATTTCGATATAAAGTAAATTGTAGTATAATTCGACACTTAGACTGATTAAAATAATGAGTCATTTTGGCTATGAAATTGAAGTTAATCTTTGGGTTTCAGATTGAGATGCACAGAAGGGAAACAATGGAACTGTTCAAGGTCGCTGAGAAACTGGAAGAGGAGAATCTTCATACCCTCAGTGAACTCTTCCAGTGTCAGATGGAAGACCTCAGGGTCTCCAGGTAGCTTACATCTTCTGTTGCTCAGCTCAAAATTTACTTCTGCTTGACCAATTTATCTGATGCAGTAAGCATCAACTGATGGTGCACCAAAGTCTGGAAAGAGAGGGAGAAAGAGAGCCAAGAGAGACAAAGGCAAATAGACAAACAGACAGACAAAGAAATAGACACAAGACAGACAGACAGAATCGGAGGCAGAAAGACAGAGATAGATAGAGAGAAAGCATAAGAATGTACTACAGAGCAAACATAGAACAACTAAAGTAGCTACTGTTGTGACGTCAATTGTTACCAAATGTTTGTACAGTAGTACGGTATAAATGAAACAGAAACTAAGATAATGGTAAATATGTTTATAGATGGCTTCCTGTGTTCTGTTTCTTCGTAGGACGTTCTTCATGACACAGTTTCTTGGAGCTGATGATGATCTGGACGAAAATTCCATCCTTGAAATCGATTTGGCAAAACTGAAATTTGAGGACACCGATTCCTGTGTACCCTTCCATGGTAAACTCATCTTCAGCACACAGTTTAATGATAATCCATTTCTATGACTTTACTCATCATTGCAGTTAATTTGGTAAAATAGCTCACAGTTTATAAATAACTAAGAGGTCAAGAATGGTAAATTACAGTTTTTGTGATGATGATGATGATGATGACGACGACAATGATGATGATGATGACGATGATGATGATTCAAATAGTGGTAAAGCTATGTATCAAGATGATTGCATCGATATGATAATAGTACATGATGAATGATGATGATGATGATGATGTTGACGACGATGATGATAGTAATAATGATGATATAGATAATAACAACAACAATGTTGGACATCATTCTTGCTGATCTGCAAATATCTTTCTATAGAAAAAGATGCACACAAGAAAGTACGGCCAAAAAGTGCAATGCAGAAGGCCATTGAGGACAAAGTCTTTTCACTGCAGTCAACTGTGATTAACAGAGAGGATGAGGAGGAGAAGTATTATGAAGAGGAAGACGAAGATGGAAGAATTAATTGTATGCTCTCTTCATTTTACCATACTACACAGCTAAGAATATCTTAAATTGTCTGGTTTTGCATGAATTAATTAATAATAATTATGAGATTCACGTTTCTAACGTCGATATTTGAATCGGAGGTAGGGCAGTCTCTATGATGGGTGGAGATGGGCAACCGAGGGTGGAAACCAAGTGACCCCTAGATTCATGAAATAGAAAGTTTAAAGTGGTCACTTGAAGGGTGAGATTGTTAGAGGTGATCTTGTAAGTAAAGGTATTATTATTGCTTCAATAGGTAGGTTGTTTATAGATGTTTGTTATTAATTGACTCTTACTTTTCCTTACATAATTAATAATAATAATAATAAAAATAAGTTTTTCTTTAATTCAATAAGCGCCTGACAAACGCACTGCGCTGTACATTTACATGTTATGCAATTGAAATTTTAACTACTAACAGAACAGACAGCCTGCAATACAACGGCGCTAATAGCAGCCTACAAAGCATATCCGCCCAACAGGGGGTCTCGAACTCGGTACCTCTCGGTCTCTGTGCCAGATGTTATCCAATGCGCCACGGGCCCCCCCCAATAACAAATTGATATGTAATAGTAATGGATGAATTGTGCTGTAAGTTCAGACAGTGCAATGTTTCTGTTAATACCTGGTGTAATGTAGTCCATAGTCTAGTTAAGACTAGTGAGTTGAGTCTAGTTGAATTTAATCTACATAAATCAGTTTAATCTAATCTACTGTAGTCTAGTCTAGTGCAGTCTAGTCATTGGTCTTGCATGAACTAGTGTAGGCTTGTACATAACACCGTTTTGGTGTAGGCCGATATCACCTCACCATTGGAACTCAGCAGCACTGGCATTTCTTTTTATGTCTTTGCAGTCGACGGCATCAGCAGGCCCGAAGGCAGTGATGATGGTGATCCATTTGCAGAATATCTCCATCTTGATGACGACGACTTTGATGTATGTATCGTACAGTTTTCAAAATGGCTTAAATTTAATCAACCGTTGTGGAGAAAGATTGAGAAAGAGTATGAGAGAATAGATAGATGATGATGAGTTCTCTGCCCAAAGGCAGGTCCTTTTGCTTTTATGCCACCCGGGGATGAGTGAGTGAGGTGGTTTCCCGTTGCCTTCCTCACAGACAATTGTGGATGAGCAACTTGTCCAGGGTCACTGCACAATGGATTGAGGTGGGTTCGAACCTGCGACCTTTCAGTTACAAGGCACAGAACATACCGCTACACCACAACTTCCCACAATAGATAGATAAAGATAGATATTATGTAGATAGATAGATAGATACATAGATATATAGATAGACAGATGGACAAACAGACAGGAAGATAGATAGATAGTTACCTCCTATCATGCCTGTTATCTCTTGATATTGATCCATTTCACTTTCTCTTATCTTTCTTATCCCATCTTCTATATATGATATTCTTTCAATGTCCCTGATATTGATTGTCACCAGCTATCCTTGTCTTTCCTCTTTTCACCTCCGTTATCTTGTGATATATATATATATATATATATATATATATATATATATATATATATGTGTGTGTGTGTGTATATATATATACATGTATATACATATATGGACATCTGTGTTTCCTAGGATTATCTTCGTCTCGGTCCGTTGGAGCTGAAGCTGCTGAACGTGACAGGAGAGAAGCTGAGCCTACACAAACCGAGTTCTCCATCGGTTGACGAACTGAGGGCGAAGCTCTTTCGACCGGACGAGTGGCCGGTCACGCGCCCCATGCTGATGGATGTCCTCCAGATGACCTCGACTCCAGATAATAATCCGGTCCCTGCCTCCGCCGCCGTTTCCTTGTCGAAATAGTCCACCGGAGATATTTACTGTTCTTCTAGGGTCCGAGAACGAACGTCGTCGTTTATTTGGCGACGGTGTCTTTAATCTCGGCGACAATCGATGAAGGATAGTCCGTGATTGATTTAAGCCGCTCGGGAAAGGATCTGGTTTTCTGTCACATGGTGTACTGGTCGATCGGGGAGGGGTGTGTGGGTGGGGGATGTAGCAGGCTGTTGAGGACTGGATTTGGTATTGCTGCGGGGATAAGCTGTTCTCCTTGGTGCAACTTTTATGGGGTGGTGAGAAATTTCGTGTAGTTTTTATAGCATTTACACACGTGCTGTAATTATGGTTCCTCCCATCTGAGGTTAGCAAGGGCAACCACCGGATCCAGACCTTAGCAAAGGATGGACCCAGTGAGACAGTTTAGTTTTAAACCTTCTTTCTTCACTGGATTCGTATAGTTAGCATAATTTAAATAAGTTCATGGTTCAGTACACGTGCTCTTGTAGCTATTTCACAGTCATATTCGTTGTGTTTACTGCGGACAACCTTTTTGCACCAGCATTCAAATCTATCGTAATCTCGAGACTTCTACAACACCCAAAAAGTGAGTCGGTTCACAGACGTTTTGTCGAAGCAAATCGATAGGTGGGGGATATCGGTTCCAGATCAAGATCCAAAAGGGTTCAGGCAGGCAGACAGTCGGACGACTAAGATGGATGGTACTTAGAATTGAAACGGTGAGGGAGGTAAAGGGATGAGGAGGAACCAGGATAGGACTTGTGGAAGAGCAGTGCTAATGAAAGACCAGTGGAGATATAGCATGAGATGTCAGCTCCAAATGATTGTGATGCCTTGTTTGAGAGTTTCTACAACTAGAAACTCTCTCGTTTAAAGCTTTTATATAGCGCTGCTCCAAGACAATCCGATGTGCTGCCAGCCCAAACCCGGTCAATCATCGGTGATTTAAACATTACTCGATTGATTCCATATAATGCGCGTGTACGAGGTAGACCCCTATGTTTCAAATCTAATGGGAGCTGATGTCTGATCAGATCACATTTGTTCTGGCTATGTTAGTCTAGTCAAATCTTGTATAGGACTAGTCTTGTCTAGTCTAATATAGCTAGTCTAGACAAGTCTGCTATTGCAGAGTACAAGGCAAACCGATAGAGTACAAGCCAAACCGATAGAGTACAAGGCAAACCGATAGAGTACAAGCCAAACCGATAGAGTACAAGGCAAACCCATAGAGTACAAGGCAAACCGATAGAGTGAGTACAAGCCAAAACCGATAGAGTACAAGGCAAACCGATAGAGTACAATGCAAACCGATAGAGTACAAGCAAAACCGATAGAGTACAAGGCAAAACCGATAGAGTACAAGGCAAACCGATAGAGTACAAGCCAAACCGATAGAGTACAAGAGTACAAACCGATAGAGTGCAAGGCGATAGAGTACAACTGATAGAGTACAAGGCAAAACCGATAGAGTACAAGCCAAAACCGATAGAGTACAAGGCAAAACCGATAG
>JACEVL010002621.1:0-20664 GCA_020284085.1 Aporrectodea caliginosa
ATTCGCTCGGCCATCGTTCCGTGTTCAGTTTTGATGACCACCCGTAGCCCTCCATCGGTTCACATCTGTCTACTCGAACCGCCTTGGTGGGTGTAACCCGCCGTGCACATGCGTGAGATCTGTATTGGTTGAGAAAGCTGTCTGATAATGAATGACTGTCGCCCTCAGTGAACGCCATCTTGATTTGTTATGTTTGAAGCGATTAAAGTCTTACTCAAACGGTTAAACAGTTACGCCCAGCCTTCAAAAGACAATGCGCTGTCATGGCAACGATGACGTTAAAGGCCATTTAAACTCGAAATGGCGAAAACTTGAAGGGCGCGATGATCGTTAATGATGATTACAAAATTACCAGACCAAAGTGTGATGAATCCCGGTCGATTCGGCCTCGATGGATAAGATCCTCGAAATCCTGAGAAGTTGACTAATCAATAGAAATAAAAACTCAACTCCAACGACGACCGAAACCGAAGAAATTACAGAATTTATTATCAGGTCAGAAAATGTCGACCTGCATCACCAACTGATGACGTCATTCATTTGTGCCTCTGTCTTTTCCTATAGTCTGTGTCTGCGACTGTCAGTCTGCATCCGTTCGTTTCCGTTTGTATGCACCTGTGTCTGCCTGTCTGCATGTCTGTCTGCCTGTATGCGTATTCTGTCTCTCTGCGTCTTCTTATTATTATTATTATTATTATTATTATTATTATTATTTTTTTTTTTTTTTTTTTTTTTAAACCCGAGGTAGTTCTAATCCCTCAGGCCGCTAAAAAATGTCCGGAGACAATAAGATGGACGTCTGGAACGGCATTCACTCGACAAGTTCTGGTTGGGCAAAAGTTATTATTATTGTTATTATTATTATTATTATTATTATTATTTTTTTAAATTATTTTATTATTATTATTATTATTATTATTATTATTTATTATTATTTATTTATTTATTTAGTTGTTATTATTGTTATTATTTATTTATTTATTTATTTATGTATTTATTTATTATTATTATTATTATTATTATTATTATTATTATTATTGTTATTATTATTATTATTATTATTATTATTTTATTATTATTACAAACACCTTAAACGTGCGCAAAGTCACACAGAAATGCGAATCTGAGGCGGTTAGTGAGTTACCAGGTGAAGAGTAGTTAGATATCCATATGTTTGAAGGCCAATGAACAATAGTGAGTTTTGACGCGTTTCTTGAAAGAAGAAAAGGAGATTGAGCAACAGGTAAACACTGGCAGTCGATTCCATTCCTTGGGGGCAGCAACATGGAATGCACGAGAGCCCATGACGGTGCCACGGAGTGATTTGCAAATTTTAGTGATGAGGTGATGGAAGGGCAGAAATGTGATAGGGCGGAAGAGTAGCAGATTGAGCGAAGTGGTTGGACCGTGAACAACGGACGAAGATAAGAGGGTAGGTGGTCGACAGTGTCAAAAGCAGCACTAAGGTCAAGGCATACTGAGGGCATGCATTTAAGGTATCATTAGATGATAAGCTGTTGCCAGCGTTAAGGCAAGAGCAGTTTCAGTGGAGTAGCCTTAAGCCCTTAACGGTAACATAACAGCACAGCCCAAGGATTTTCTCTTGGTAGGACTTCAGTCTTCATACGGGGTGGGTAGGTGGATGAATGAATGACTTGATAGGTGAAAGAGTGTGAGGATGGATGAATGAATAAATGAATGAATGGCTTGATAGATGGGTAGATGTAAGGATGGATGAGTGGATGAATGGATGAATGGCTGATGGTCTGGCGCGTGGCTCTTGCTGTTTGGTGAATGGATAGACGGATAGATGAATGGATTGGTGCGTGGATGGTGGTTGGATGGATGGAGCTTCGGTTCACTTTCTCTTTGGGTAAGGCTTGGATGTTCAGATAGGGTTTCTCTCAGGTTGCTTCGATGGACAAATGGATGAATTGATGAATGGAGGAATGGATGATGGATGGACGCATAGAGGGAGGGAGGGAGGGAGGTAGGGAGGGAGGAGGGAGGGAGGGAGGAGGGAGGGGGAGAGGAGGGAAGGAGGGAAGAGGGAGGAGGAGGAGGGATGATGGCTGGATACACGGACAGAGAAACCAGTTGGTTGTTGGGTGGATCGATGAATGGATGAATGAATGAATGAATGAATGAATGAATGAATGAATGAATGATGACTGAATGAATGAATGAATGAATGACTTGATGTGTTGATGAGTGTGGATGGATGGATGGATGGATGGATGGATGGATGGATGGATGGATGGATGGATGGATGGATGGATGGATGGCTGATTGAACGAATGAATGTATGAATAACTTAGTGGGCGGATGGAGTAGATGCGGGTCCATAGGTGGGTCCATGTGTGGGTGAATACATATATTAATGAATGCCTATACCTTGTCATTAGGAAGAGATGTCATTTCTTAATTAATATTTACTGAGATCTAGAAGCTGAATGTAGGCCTATTCGATATTAGAGGATGCCGAGCGGTTTGACAAGAACTGGATCCTCGGGGTAATACTCAGTTGTGGCCTTGGCATGCATTCCCATCTCGAGGGGCACTCTCCTCTTGTGCCTCGTCGCTGTATGCTCTTGGGGTTCTCCGTTCGCACGGCCTTCCTCCTCAGAATGACCACCATCGCTCAACAGAGGCGCTTTTACAGAAAACGGTTCTCTAGGCGCAAACATTTTGGGGCCCTTCTGAACTTGTAGACCGAGTCTGAGACTCTGGTGGTGTGTAACCTATCACGTGCAAAAACCCACGAAGTTGAACTTGAAGCCGTTTTTGCGAGTGTTATTGACACTACTTAGGATTAGTTATAGAAGCTATTTTCAAGGAATGTGAAGTTATTTGATTTTAGCTTTAAAAAAAATGTACAGTACTCGTTTGTTGCAATACAATGCAACAATGCTATGCTATATAATATTAAAAATGCTTGAAAAATTAATTATGTGAAACTGAATCGGTGTTACTCTTTTGACCACTCGTCACAGACAGCGTAATAGAAATAGAAGAGAAAGTTTAAGTTGCAAAACATCCTTGCCCACAATTCGCGAAATTCTTTATATGGTCCAAGAATGGATAAAATTCAAGCAAGATAATCCAGACAAGTCAAATAGTTACCTTTATTTGTAAAACTTCTAGATTGTCTGTGCCCTTTAAACGCCAGTCCTTGTACAGAAAAATTATTGTAAAACTGCATCGGTTTTACAATAATTTTTCTGTACAAGTATTTGTACTATTAACCATTTGTTTGCTAGTAGTTTCTTCTTTAAACTGCATCATGCAACGCAAGTCTAACTGGCCATCTACAGTCATAGAAAGTATATTAATGTATTACTGAATTAGCCAACGAATTTATAGTTGACAGCAGTGAATATATAGGCCTATTATAGATCTGCGCATAATCTAACGATTGCAAGTTCGAGCTGTTGTCAAGACTTCGCGTGGAGACGCTGAACAACTTGTTCGCGAACACTTTGGTGTTTGATTCAGATTTACCGCCCTTGCGACCGTAATAAGTGCAATAAACAAAGACACATTTATTATTACTATTACTATTATTGTTATTATTAGTATGATTATTATTATTATTATTATTATTATTATTATTATTATTATTATTATTATTATTATTATTATTATTATCATCATCATCATCATCATCATCATCATCATCATCATCATCATCATCATGCATTTATTTAGCACCACCATAAAATGACCATTTCAATTGATGGCGCTGAGCAATTGTGAGTGAAGAGCTTGCTCAAGGTCCACCATACACAGTAATTATCTCAGGGGAGGCTCCAACCTGTGCTCTCCCGGCCTCTCCGCGTACAAGGCCAGCACTCTAAGCAACCGTCATAAATGACGTCACGCACCTAGCGGGCCTGTTTTGCTGGAAATTTGTGACGATGTGTGACATGGGGGTGGGGGTCTGAGTAGTGTGACGTCACACCAGGTCTATGTTATTAAATTTAACAATTAACAACAATTTAATTTTAATAATAACAGCACTAATTTTGAGGATTAAATTTTCATTATTTTTTATTATTTTAATGTATACGGGCACCATTATTAATAATTTTCTAATTATTTCAATATTTGGTCACCGTTAGATTTTAAAATATTCATGCTTTCGCTATTTGTTCCATGAAGGAGCATTTTCGTTCGCCATGGAAATTGGTTTTTGGGGGTCAGCGCTTTGTGACGTCATTTTCAGAGGGGGTCTTACTTTTTGTGACGAAGTGTGACGAGGGGAGGGGGCTCCAACCTGTGCCAAAATAGCGTCCGCGTACAAGGCCAGCACTCTAAGCAACAGTCTACCATGTCCCATAAAACGCTGTCACTTCCCGCGGTGCCTGTTTTGCTGGACCAAACACATTGAAAAACAGCCATTGGCACAGCTGATTGCGTCAGTTAGGCTACTTTTACTGCATGTATAGAACTACTATTACAGGGCCGTAAATCTGTTTTGACAAGTGTGGAGGGAAAATTGCCCCTTCGAAAGTATGCATACTTCCCTTAAGAAGTCCACGACTGAGTTCAGTGACAGTTACACACTATAGGGCCTATATATAGGTTAGTATTAAAACATGTACCCGTACCGGTATATGTAAAACCGGTTACGTTGCAAATTATTTTAGGGCCTAATCTCTTCAATGCCATACCTGGGACTATTGGCCATACTTTAGTCTACTTTGGTAAGTAGGCCGTCTACCAATGTCCATGATAACTGTCATCAATCCAGCTTCCAATTAAGGGGACAAAATTCCATCAATCCAACTTCTATTTAAGAAAAAATTACTTTTCATCAATCCAACTTCTGCTTTCACGAAAAAATTATTTTCATAAATCCAGCTTCTATTTAAGTAAGAATTATTCTCATCAATCCAACTTCTCTTTACGGAAACAATTATTTTCATCAATCCAGCATCCTTTGAAGCAAGGACTTAGTTTAATCAGTGCAGCTTTTGTTTACGGAATCAATTATTTCCATTTAGTTGTACTTACCAGCACAACTTCCAGCTGATGACTTGGAAAACGACAGATAACACTGTTTAAATGATTTCAAGGCGATCCGCTAGACATTGCAGCACTATATTTATCAATTTCATTTATTTAAAATTAGTTATAATCCTCTGTATTCTCGAATGCAGTGACGAGGTGAGGTCTCGAGATGAACCGATCTAGTCTATGGTTATCCTCCCACCCTGAAAGTCCATACTTTGAATATATATATATATATATATATATATATATATATATATATATATATATATATATATATAATATAACAGCTGTCTTCATAATTAGTCGTCCTGTCCCCGAACACTCTCTGCCCTGTCTGGTAAGATGATGCGTTGCGCTTGACCGCTTGTCCCAACATAAGTTCTGCCAGCTTTGAATTAAGAAGGAAAATAATCTATCTTTCAAACAGCCACAATCACACCTGTTGTAGCTTTCAAGCCGACAGAGTAAGGTTTCCTGCAGTATCCATGTTCCCGCAATAAATCGTCCTACTTGGCAGTCTTCTATATAGCTTGTTGACAATACTATCCATGGCACAGCTTAGACAAATTTTGTGGGGAGGGAATTCCTTCACGTTCCCTCCCCAGGCTTAAAAGTGGGGAGGGAATTCCCTCCTTTCCCTCCCCAGGATTTACGGCCCTGACTACTAATATCCATAGGCGTAGCTACATGGAGCACGAGGAGGCAGTTGCCTCCTCTTGCTTTCTTTATATACTGGAACTTTTATTGACCAATTATCCCAATAAGCAGAATTTTGCCAAGTTGCCTCTTGAATTTAAGTCTCCTGAGTATATATATATATAATACTAAAATTGACAGTGTGATTCATCGATCGCCTGTGGTCAAATGTCTATAAACTATTATTGTCCGTAGTTCTGTTAGTGCCTCTGAGTAGGTTTCTGAAGAGGCGCTATATAAATATCCGGAATGAATGAATGAATGATAGTGCCAGGTAGTGCCAGTCCCAAGCCTGGAGAAAGGAGTAGGATAATGTAATGTAGCCTAATGTAAATCTTCGAAATTTATCAGCGCCAAACAAATTAAAGTCGTGTCAGGGACACGAGCTTAGGCCTATTAGCCGGCGCTGTAACAAAACAAGTCCGCAGTACTGTAGGCCTACCTGCGATAGGTAGCCACCGGACGTAGGCCTATATCACCGTGCTGACCTAATCGGCCTGACCTCCCCGGATTCTGACCGGGCGGCTACTGCGGACTAGTTTTGTTACAGCGCTGAGAAATTTCGAAGATTTACATTAGGCCTACATTAAATCAGGCCTACTAAATCATTATGCCTACAAACTTTCCAGTTGGCACAACGAACAGCAGAAAGCGCACCGAGATTTTAATTTTAATTTTAATTTTGTACCAAACAAGACTAGAAAACGATAAATGAAATGTATCTAGGTCTACGCTTTGCGCATTAAATTTTACGCTCTGTTGCATTCGGTTCTGTGCAGCAAACATTTTCAACCGTCTTAAAACAACGCATCTGATCAGTCAGACAGTCATGTGTGCAGCGATTTTGTGATTCAAAAAGGCGCTATATTAAGAGTGTTGATACACATACATATATACATGCAAGCATACATACATGCATGCCCAGGTTCGTCGACTATTCACTCCACGACCTTGTCCGTGCGACTACACTACATGTAGGCCTACTCTTACCAGAATGTTCCAGGCCTCTCCGGCTTGGTGGGAAGTTGTGGGTCAGGATGGGAAAACACGCCTACAGACGCTGCTGCGACGACTGGTACGTTTGCGATACCTGTCTGAAAACAATTCAAGTTTCGAAGAAACAGTTAGGCTACTGTGCCAGAGTGCGGACACCCGCTACTTCGGTACTGTTCATGCAGATCCAGGCCACGTTCTACTCGACTTTACCCCACATTAATACTGTACGTAGTATAATGTGCTACGTCAACGTAAACATGACAGAATTCTGGCACAAAAACATGTAATTATTAGGATTATTACTGCTAATTGTAGGCTATACTTCGTAATGTGCACCAAAATTCGGTTAGCAATTATTATTGATTCAATTAAGCATAAACTTACTTACTTACTTACATACATAGGACCACATACATACATACATACATACATACATACATACATACACAATAACCCAGATACACCATTATAAGCTATGCTTTATACTAAACGCAAATTTCTAGCCGTATTAGATTAGACCCAGGTCGATTATCAAGTCCTATCACCTAGGCAACATACGGCAGGTAATAGCGTATTTGAATTTTATTTCTTTGTCAAGTAATTAGGTCATATTAAATTACCAGCTGTTCTTACGGCTACTTATTTCTTGGATTTGTTTACGACGTGTGACCTTCGTCCCGATTCTCATCAATGTTATTCCATGATTGGTTGACACGCCCACAGAGTCGACCAATCGAAAAGGATTACACAATCACGTGACGGTGTGACTAAAAGAGGAACAAGATTTAATTTTATTTACGACGTGAACCTTCATCCCTAGTGTTTGTTGATGTTATTCGATGATTGGTTGACACGCCCGCAACAATCAACCAATTGAAAAGCACTTCACGGTCATGTGACGCGGAGACTAGGAGACGAACATGGCCATGCTTTCGAATGTTCAGCGTTTTACTGCGATAAATTCGAGGCTTTTTTGGCGTTTTTTCGGTCCTGCTCTAAGCGGGAGTCCTGCGAGTGCCTTCCAGTCGACTGCTAGCAGGCAGAAGGCATTACTAGAGGAAAATGGAACGCTGTCAGAGTCGGATAAGGCCCAGGAATCGAGGGCTGTGGCGACTCAACCAAGTGTGGAGCTGAAGGCTGTGGCGTTTGAAGACCCTGCCTATGATAAGCTTGATTTGTCATTTGAGAATGCAGAAGAGGCTTTTAGAAGCAAGACGAACTGGGAATTACTGAGAGCATACTCTGTGTTCCAGCTGTGCTCTGTCAAATATATCGTCGAACACAACAAACAGGTCAGTTAACTGCACATTATTAGTGTCCACTAATTATTATCGTAATAATTAGGCCTACTAATTAATAATTTCCTTGTCTTCCCTTCCCTTTTCTGCCCTGCCCTATCCTTTTATTTCAATTATTGCTAATTTATTTCTCTCTTCATGTACTTACGAGAGGAGGCAATGTAGTGAATTTGTTGGTGTATTGCGATGACGCGATTTGTCATAGCAAAGGGAGATGATGGGATTCCATAAAGTCTTGAAGTGTTGACACCTTGCATCTTGTATGATGTTAGGGCCTACTGCACATGTATTACGGAGTGATCAGAAGAGGTACTATGTGGGGAAAAGATGCAGGAATGTAGTCTCAGTCTTGAGACGATCTCAGTGTGTACCTAACATCTCGTCTCGGTCTCATTGTGGACAGATTGCCCAATGCCTTGGTCTCGGTCTTGGGCAGACTTCTTAGGTCTCATCTCGATCTTACCCATTGAAGTCTTGTGGGTAAGTTCCAAGACCTAATGTTTGTTGGTACTACCACACGGAATACACATGTATAAGTGGAAGTAAGCTTACCACATGTGGTGCTATCTGTATGATAATTAATTCATCAGTACTTAACTGCAATCTGCTGCATTGCATTTTAGTTTAGTGTCTCATTTTCAGTGCCCCAGTCAATTTTCTTAGCATTAAGTTTTTGACTACTCTGCAAGACTGAAAGCTGATTAATCAGAAAAGGATTGAACTAAGGCAACATAACTGTAAACTGAAGCACAGGAACAAGAAATGGATTCCAAGCAAATTCTAAAATGACTGAAACATCATCATGAATCCTCCTCTAATGGAAGTCAGCATAGGATTACATTAAAGCAGTAACAAAACTGCAAGGTTCTGATAAAATACAATTTCAGGGATGTATCAGACTCGGTCACCTCTTGGCCTTGTTTTAGAGCTAAAGTCCCTTGGTCTCGTCTTTGACTGCTAGGTGAATGTCTCAGACTCATGGCAGATTGTCTCAGGTCTTGTCTTAGTATCAGCCCACAGGGTCTCGTAGGCATCTCTGTTATTGTGTTTGGGAGTGGAGTGGACACAGACGAATCATACTGATGTTATGACGCCAAATCATGCTGATGTTATGACGCCTATGCATATAGAGTAAATTTATATGTGATCATCTGAACGTGATATTATGCTGATTGGTCAGTAGGTTTTAAGTATGCTTTAGTATTGGAAAGTTCCATGATGTCATTGGGTTGTTTATGTTTTGTGCACCAGTAACTTTCAGTTATTGTGTGCTCCTTGCTGACTTGCCTTGAACTCATGCTTTGAAGTGCTGGATTTGTTTAGCAACAGTGCCTTGAATACCTGTGGAGGGATGGTATGACATCAATGTGGTGTACTGTCATCTGATGATGCTTGCAAGGAGAAATGACATGCTGAATCGTGGACTGCTTTAAACCAGTCATATCTGGTCTGCTTGGACCAGTTTAGACCAGTCTAATCTGGTCTACAATTTTTGTGAAAAAGAGCCTATAAAAGTCAGTCCCATATGCATTGTTGAGAGAGTGCAAAATGTATTACACAGTTGAAAGTTTGCTTTACAAATATTGTTTATAGATTCGTGCATGTAGACAAAAAAATTTTTGTCAGATTTTGAAGTACTGTTGTCATTGAACAGTTTATTAAGTATTGTATTATCAATGTCTATAATCAAGTTAATGGCAAGTCAACGCTTTGATGAATTGACAACTTCAGTTGGTCATTGACAGATCATTATATTACAAGTTTCTTAATCCCACTGATGGACAATTGGCTGTTTTATATTTCACTCCAAATATCGCTTAACATGGCATCACCATGATTTTGCATGATTTTATTAAAATTCTGAATGGGTATATTAAAAAGCACAATATACAAGCATTTGATTTGTAGGATGCTCTTATCTGATGCTTCAGTTTTAAGCATTTTATGTCACAGCAGAGTTTTCGTTAAAGAGATAAATTTGCGATTTCAGTTATGATTTTCGAGATTACCTAATCCAATTTACTAGAATCCCCAGGACTCTTAAAATACATCACAAGCTCAACAATGTTGTAAGATTTTGGAAGGACTATATTGTGGATTGAATAGGATTAAATCAGTATTTAAACTGTGGGAAAAGACTTTCAATATATCTTCTGGAATGAAGTTCAGAATATCGGTCTCCGTTGAATTTCCGACTGGGTGCTTGAGATCTAAAAAAACAACTGGCTCATTGATTGAAATACTGTATTGCTTCTGTTAATCACCTGTGTTCTTATAATCACCTCGGTTTGGCTAATTTATATTCAGAATATAGCATCAAAAGATCATGATCTAGAGCTGTCTCTGTTACTTGCCAACTTGTTTGCAATTTGCAAAGTTTATGGCTTCAGGTGGGTGGTCTGTGTTTGTGTGTTTGCATGTGTGGGTGTGTGTTTGCATGTGGGTGTGTGATATGCATATGTCTGTCTGTTTCTGGAAAGGCGGGAAGCCAATTAACTATTTGGATGATATTTTATTGTACAGTTTGAAGATTATGTTTCAAATCAAAGAGTATAGTTGGCACATGCTGCCTGATGGGATTTTTCTGTTGCCAGTGATGCTGCTGGTATTTTTATGAGTCACTCGATGAATACTAAGTAGTTAGTAGCAATTAAAGTGGTGAATAATTAATTATTTATGTGCAATACTGGCTGATGTTGGTTACTGAAGTGTTATTAAACTGACTTAAGAGACACAAATTAGAACAGGACTCTTGACAATTAATTAGAGGCCCTTCATTATATCACCATCAACATAAAACAGACCTCCACCCAATGTAAGGCCATTTAATCTTAAGGCCATTTAGTGTTAAGGTTATTTAGTCATATGACCATTTAGTCGTGAGGCCATTTAGTCATCGAGGACATTTAGTCCAAAGGCCATTTAATCCTAAGGCCATTTAGTCCTAAGGCCATTTAGTCGTGATTATGATAAAGACATTGTATGCTTTGTATCTCCTTTAAGTAGGCACATAGGTCATCTCCAACACCATTCCGAATAGTATCCATCTCTCACTGGAATGAATTGCTCTCAGAGATTGCAATTTAATGCTAAAGTAACATTTGCTTGACACCTTGTATGCTTTTACAGTGGGCTGTATAGTTTAATTTCTGTAGTGCCCATGTCTAATGCAAAAGGCATCAACCGATGGCACACCAAAACCAAGCCAATAATGTTGCAAAGCATATAAGGGTGTGGCTTAAATTAGATGAAAAAAAATAACTGCATAGAATATACTGGGGACATTCTCATATGGGTCGTTTGTCCTGTGCTTTTGTCAAGTGACTCTGATTTTGTCTTCTTCCATTACATCCTTTGCACTTATTTTAAGACATGTATGTCCTTCTGTGATGTGAATTTCTAAGATCTTATGCAAGTAAGATTAGATTGAAAGGTCAGACCTTATTTCTGTCCCACTCAAGCTGTGAGTTTGGTACTTTACAAAGTAGAGTACCATAACTCTAGTTTGTAAGTTATGGTACTCTACAAGATAGTGAGTACAATAACTCGCAGCTTGAGTGTGACAGAAAATAAGGTCTGGCCTTTTAAGCCTTTTTCAATTTCAAGCCATTTGCAATGGATCCAGTTGAGTGTGGGCATATAGTTTGCTGCTGTAATTCATTTGATCAGAGTGCACATATCTACAGGTGATTGGATTTGAACTGCAGTATTGAAAGCACTAGTTTTAGACTAACATTAAATTTTAATACTTCCAGTTGCCTTTCCATGATAATTGTTATCCACACATGAAAAGGAAAGGAAAAGACCCTATAAACTCTGTTATGAAAGTTGCTTTACTGAACTATTCTATACTATTCTGTGAGAGGAAAATATTTACACAGGGAGTGGTTCTCAATTTTTTCAGTGCAGGGAACACTTCACCAGAGTCGAACTTACAGCAGACCACCTTCATTCTGCAGCCCAATAATTTTTATCAGAAATATAAAATATTACTGTCGGGTTAGAAATGTTTTCATGAACAGTGACATCACCAAAAACATGAAATAGATATGGTTAGAAAAACACATACTAGAATACTATTTACTACAACAACACAGTTTTCTGTTGTGTACAGGGAAGAATGTTACAGATATATTTGGTGCCTCACCATCACAGTTGTTCACAAATGGCACTTTTAGAACCATTGTTCTGTAAATTCATTCTTCCCGTTACGTGGGGCACGGTGGTGTAGGGATACGTTCGGTGCCTTGCAGCCGGAGGGTTGCAGGTTCGAATCCACCTCAAGCTGTCCGCGTAGGGACCTTGAGCAAGTCCTTCACGCACAATTGCTCTGCAATATACTTGCTTCTGCGCCACTGAGGCGTGTGGCACTTCTGAGCTTGGGGCAACCTTAGTAAGAAGGGTGATATCAAAGATCAGTTGTATTGTATTGTAAATATAAATGTACATGTTTTTGTATAGCAAATGTATTGTTTCGACCCTGCTAATTTTTCACTGAAATTGGTTAGGTGAGATCCTTCACCACCTCATCCCATTTAAGTGGGTCCCATATAATTTAAGGTCTCCATGTATGGACCTTGCTAGCCCAAGATTTCAATCTCTGAAATAAGCCACTGTCGGTATGTGAACTGCCATGCTCACTCAAAGAGGCACATGGAACTTACGCTCCTGCAAATGTAGATAACTGGGTCAGTTATATTCAAGTACAGACATTTTCAAAATCAGTTTAAGGCTTTATAAACTGAGAAGATTATCTTGCATTTTTATGCTTTTCTCCCACTATGATGTTTTTACTTGTTTGAAAACTTAAACTAAGACTTTCCTACATCAAGCATCACTGAATGAGCTACGATGAACAAAAATGTTTTAAAGCAGAGTGGTTATAAAATGAGAAAGAGTCATAAACTGTGTACCTATTATATATTGTTGTTTACAGTTGAACTGGGGTTTGGTAGATAAATCTGAATTCTTGCCAACTTTTATGTGTGGCAACTTATCATGCCTATCAAATTTCAAGTCAGTCCGTGCAAGGGTTTCATATTTAGAGAGTCCTAAAACTGTATCTCCAGCTTATGGCCTTCACTCACTATGATACAGTTGCTACAGATAGCCTACATACAATGTCTTACTTTCAGACATTGTCTTACATTCATACATGCATGCATATATACATACAGATGTGCAATGTTTGTGCATGCATATATACAAGTGATGAATGCATGCATGTATACATACACACACATACCTGGTACATGCATTGTAGATACATACATACATACACATGAATTCACACATGTGTTCAGACATATTTATTGATCGCCACTACAATGTACAATCACTTAATGACATACAATATAAACTAGTGTCTAGTTTATAAAAAACGATATTTGAAATATTGTGATACAGCTTTTATGTTTGTTATATATTTATGTTTTAGCAAAATAATACATGCTTTCATTTTCCACAAATACTGATGATAAATTTAAATAACTGTGCGTGTGTGTGTGTGCGTGTGTGTCTGTGTGTGAAGTTCATTGACATCTCATGTATGTGTTTACTTGTGGTTATAGGTGCTGACTTTTCTATTTATATTTTATGTGGTGTGCAGAGAACGTCTGTGGGAATGGTTAGCGTTATGTTCCCGCCTGGAGTCAATTATTATGTAGGTGCCCTGATGCGTCTGCCATTTAGGTGTGCAGGCCTAGGTTTATAGTCTGCAAGATGGCATTTTCGTGCATCTGGTTTAACTGGTTGAGGAGGTTACATAGCAGGATTGTATGTCGCACGTGCTTCTACCCCTGCATGAGATTCGCTCGGTACAAACTAGCCATGACTCTGATGCGTGCATTCATATGCATCATAGTTGCTTATGGCAATGCTATCTATACGGGCTTAACCCTATCGCGCATCAATCAGTTGCAATCTGTTCTAAATACCATGGTTTGTCTGATTGGCAGTATACCTATTTTCAGGCTTATATCTAGCTTTATACCGGAGGAGGAACTGCACTGGTTGCCTATGAAAAACGCATTAAGTTTAATATCCTAATGCTAATTCGTAATTGTCTTGTAGTCCGTGCTCCAGTCTATCTTAGGGAGCTTTGTGTGTTGGTATCATCAATACCAGGCCATAGATTCCTTCGCTGTGCCATTCAAGGCGACATGGTTTTCCCTATGGCTTGAACTGTCACAGTGCTCCATAAAAGCTTTGTGGTGGTTGGTCCATCTTTCTGGAATAGGTTGCCTAGCAACCTCCGTAATGAGCGTCTTGGACTTTCTTTGCCCATTTTACACAAGCATTTGAAACCAAAGCTCGAGGGTACACCATACGTATTCTATTTTTTGAAAGGTTGTTTTTAACGTACCCATTAAGACAATACAAAAATACGTTAACCACGTCATTGCTCATTATAAGAATGTTCAATTTAATTTAAGCAAACAATCACAACCCAGTATACACTATACAGCGTAGTAAATTGCTGCAATGCTATATTGTAGGTCTATGTTTATCCAGCATACATTGCACTTAATGCACTAATGTCAGTCTCGGCTCAGTTCTGCTGCAGTTCCAACTCCAAGCAAAAGGTTGAACAGTTGAACAACTGCTACTTGACTTAATGTAATGTACACTAATCTGAGCTGCTCCTCCCAGAATCTTATTCGGAATCAGTCTCATCGTCAGTGTCATCGGGAAATTCCCAAGGAGTGTATCGCTCTTCATAGCAGACATCAGTAATCTTATCAATGAGCCTTGTGTTGGTGTGGATGAAGACTAGCTTTTCCATTGTGGTGGGTTTGAGACTGCAACGCCGCTTGCTCTGAATAAACCCCAACAAGCTCCAATTCCTCTCCGCCTCACTCGAGCTCGCGATCTGACTGAGAACTCGAACATTTTACTGCTACGCTACCGGAAGTAGAAGTTTCAATGATGCATAATGTTGACGTCAGATTATACGTAGGCTATGGGTCGCCGAGTAAATCATAAATAAAATTTTCGTGTATGATACGTACCATACGCGTATTCTATTTTTTGAAAGGTACGTACGTATTTTAACGTATTCTATTTTAGGGTACGCGTACCCTCGAGCTCTGTTTGAAACCATTCTTTTCGATCGTGGTTTGGTGTTGTCAGGTCTGGAGCGCCTCTGAGGAATATTTCTTGAAGTGGCGCTATATAAATTTACGATTACGATAACCGCCCCCCCCTGTATGTTTATGTTACTTGACTACTTGTGAATCCGCAGAGACTGTTTTCTTTGCACTTCTAGTTAGCTGTCTTGATGTCACTGCTGAAAAGCAATAAGCATTTAAGAGAAATCATTTGATACATTTCTCATTGAAATGTTCCCTTTTGAATTTAGTCAAAGTAAAAGTTATGCAGTTATAAGTTCAGAGTCAGCTGCCACAATAGAAATGCATTGTAATATAGAGAAGTGATTCTCAAAGTTTAATATTACCCCAGCCCTGGGTTAAACTTTACTGGGATTAAGCTTGTGGCAGGCCTGTCTTATGCATGCTATGGCCCACTGATTTTGTTGGATACAACCAAAATATGACCTTCTAGGTTGAAATGAAATGTTTTCTCTGTGACATGAACTGTGACATGGCCAAACCATAGAATAAATGTAGTATTAGAAAAACAGACTTACTGAACTGTAACAACACTGGGTTTTGTTGTATATAGGGAAGGATTTTGCAGGAGTATTAGGTAACTCACTGCTCTGGACCACCTGCTTCATTTTCATGGGCCAAAGGTGATCCGTGGACCACACTTTGAGAACTAGGGGTCATGGTCTCTGAATAATAATATGGAGTAATGAACTTCTTTCCAGTGTATCTTTGATCTAGATGGGTGTAGTTATCAAGTAGAGCACAGTGTGACCTTGCATGGCAATTATCTGATGCTTTAGTATCATTGTCATTTGATTGAGGTTGTCTGAGTAATTAGAGCTTCTTCTGCTTGTTCTCTTCTCATACAAGACACTTTTAGTATATTGAGAAATGGTAAAATATGGCAGAAGCAAGTGAATCAAGAGTTCATGAACCTGTGAACCATCTGGCTGATTATGGTTTCCATTTGACATTCGTTTAATGACCTGTGTCCCAAAACCAGAAGTAGTTCAGTATAACTATGTATACTATGTGGGCTGCATCTTGTTGAAATGCTTTATTATTATATGTGGACTGCATCTTGTTGAAATGCTTTATTATTCTGTTTGTCCCAATAACTTGGTATTTACTAACTGAAATTTTATTTTAACTGGTTTATTCCTGTTTAACTGATGTAGTCTTGTTGAAGTAATAGGTGATCATAGGTTAATACTGATCTCCATGTGCATTGTTACTTTATGACTGCAATTTAACTGTTTAAATAGATTTACCACACGGTCATTACATAATAATAAGATTTGTTTGTTATGTAATTAAACAACTTTGGTGAATCTTGAAGCAAATTTAGATTGAGATAATGTGAAAAACAGTGTTCGACCTTGAACTTTATAAATTTTTATGACTTTTCTCTTGTAAATGAATTTGTGAGTCATTGCCACTAATAGCACAGTCATAAAGACAAAGATTGAGATTTAAGTGAATTCACAGATGTAGGTTTTGGAATTACTCCTCAAATCTCTACATTGGTGTATTCTCATTGTTGTTCTCATTGTTGTTGTTCTCATTGTTGTCGTTGTTGTCGTTGTCCTCGGCGGCGGCGGCGGCGGTTAGGGGTGAGGGTGAGGGTGGTGTTGTTGGTGGTGGTGGTGTTGGTGGTGGTGTTGTTGTTGTTGTTGTTGGTGGTGGTGGTGGTGGTGGTGAGGGTGTAGGTTGTTGGTGTTGGTGTTGGTGTTGTTGTTGGTGGTGTGTTGTGGTGTTGTTGTTATTGGTGGTGAGGGTGAGGGTGGTGTTGTTGTTGTTGGTGGTGTGTGTTGTGGTGGTGTTGGTGTTGTGGTGGTGGGTGGTGGTGGTGTTGTTGTTGCTGGTGGTGGTGGTGTTGTTGGTGGTGGTGTTGTTGTTGTTGTTGGTGGTGGTGGTGGTGTTGTTGTTGGTGGTGTTGTTGTTGTTGGTGGTGGTGTGGTGGTGTTGTTGTGGTGGTGGTGGTGTTGTTGTTGGTGGTGGTGTTGGTGGTGTTGTTGGGTGGTGGTGTTGTTGGTGGTGTTGTTGGTGTTGTTGTTGTTGTTGTTGATGGAGGTGGTGGTGTTGTTGGCGGTGGTGTTGGTGGTGTGGTGGTGTTGAGGTGGTGGTGGTGTTGTTGTTGGTGGTGGTGGTGTTGTTGTTGTGGTGTTGTTGGTGGTGGTGTTGTTGTTGTGGTGGTGGTGCTGCTGCTGCTGCTTTATTATTATTGTTATGACACCATCAGCAATATGCTTAGTCATTCCGTATGTATGTATCAGAATTAAGAACATATTATGTATAGAACCTGTTTTGTCCATTAAAACTTGTGTGTTTTGTAAGAATTAGTATTGATTTCATTTTTACAGTTCATAAAGCTGTGGCGTCGACTGCTTGGCAAGACACTTTTTGAGAAGTTGATGAAAGCCACCTTCTACGGCCATTTTGTTGCTGGTGAAGATGCTGTCAGAATTCGGCCTCTGCTGGAACGCAACATATCCTTTGGAGTTAAATCCATCCTGGACTATAGCGTCGAGATGGACATCAGCACTGAGGAAGCAAAGAAAGCAGAAATCAAGTGCGTTTATGATTGGTAGCCTCTTTCAAAATCGGACAAACGTCATTTGCCTACTGTTTTAATATTATATTAACGGATGGATACATGAAATTTGTTTTGAAATTTTTATTCTGCACATTCTTATGGATATGTGGGTGGGTCATTTGTTCTCCCTTGGTAGACAGAGGTATAAATTCCTGTGCAGATCTTAGTTTTCTCCATTCAGCCCAAGGTCATGGGTACAGGTAATAAACTTGTTTACCATACATGGCTGTTTTGAAGTCACTGCAATGTAGTAGAGATATTACAAGAACTGTCTGCTGTGGCACCCACATGGTTGAATCTCAACAATAGAACACCTGTATTAACCTCCCAACTTGCGTTGGTGTTCACTGACTAGCCAGGAAGGATGAAAAACAGGACCCAGATACTTTTTCCATTGATGTATTGACGAGGCTTCACAGCTGGAACAGCAACAATCTATCTTCTGCCCATGTTGATCCAGGATTCCACTGATGCCATTCATTTTGTAGAGTAAACTTGTTAATTTTGTTACATGTAAAATTGACAACAAAGTGTGCTACCATATTCCATACCCGCTATATAATAATCAGAGGTGAGCATTTAGCATGTTGTTCAGGTGATTAATTAGTTATATTTATATTTTTTTATGTTAAAAATTACAGTTTAATATTTAAAGTTTAGTCTACTGTAAAATATCAGTTTTAGAGCACATTACAAATTTTGTATCAGATTTAATTCCTTAATGTTTTATGTTATTAACCAAATGATTACAAATTTAGTACTTTGTGTTATTAATTTAATGTTCCTTTTTAATTGAATCTGACTTCTGCTGCTAATAATACGGTTTCTGTTTAGGTCTATGGGTGGAGCCAACACAGGAGTTGATAAGGGTAAGTTAACTTTTTGAATGACATAAATGGATAATGATAGGTAATAATGTTTATTAATTAATTTAATATACATGAATTGGACTTTATAAGAAATTTTAGAAATTAAATTCTGTTGTATATATAATATAAATGAGGACGTAGCATCACTTGGACTAACACTAAGAGGAGCAGTGGACTGGTCAAATAACCAAGGACAATGAAGATTTTTTATTTGTACCCATTGCAAAGACTCATCCTGAGCTGTAAAAATGGAGAGGGAAGGAGAAAACAAGGACGACCAAGGAAAAAGTGGATGGACGAGATACATGAAACAACTGGAATGAATTTGGCAGAACTGAGAGATGCGACGGCGGACAGAAGGAAATGGAGAGGCTTGATCATGAAGGTCGCTAGAGTTCCGGGAACTGACAGCACAAGGTAACAAGGTAACCCATTGCAGCCAAATGGCTGGCGTCAGGAACTGATGTGATGATGATGATAGGCATTATGGTTTGGACATCAATGCTATTCTATGCTAAATCAGTATTTAAAACCAGATTCTGTTTCTTCATTTCTGTCGAAATATTGTGTTGTCGTAGCATATTAAAATGGCTGGTACTGATACTGTGTTTCAGATGGACCAGATGTGAAATTTATTCCGCAGTACGAGTTTGGGGATCGTCGTGAGCTTGTCACCAGTGCACGAACTTATTTCTACAAGGATGAAGCAATGTGTGATGATAATCTAAAGCATTTCTTGGAAGGTGTTGATGCTGTTTCTGGTGAGTACCAAAGACAATTTATTTATTATTATTATTATTATTATTATTATTATTATTATTTTTTTTTTATGCCCCGAGGTATACAGGATCCCTCAGGGACTTGAATATTAACTATTTAGAATGTAAAATATCCGGAATAGCCCTATTCGTCTGTTTCCTGGCTGGTGAAAGTGCCTCTCAACGCCACCGCGTTAAACCGTGTATTGTTAGCGAGAGGCGTTGGAATAAAAAAGATGTTTCCCGGGTTGGTCCCCCTGCTTTTTCTAAAGAAAGGTTATTATTATTATTATTATTATTATTATTATTATTATTATTATTATTATTATTATTGTTATTATTATTATTATTATTATTATTATTATTATTATTATTATTATTATTACTGTTGCACATTTATTTAGTGCCGCTTATCTAAAACCAAGGATCAATTGATGGCATTGAGTAATTGTGAACTCGAGTGACTTGTTCAAGGTAAATTTAAGAATTAAAAAGAAAGAATTGCTACTACCAGATCAGGGGAGGCTCGAACCTCTGCCCACCACACTACAAGGTGAGCACTCTAACCAGTTGGCTACCATGTCCCAGGCATCAGTTTTAACAGACAGAGAGCACAGCATATGGCAGCCAGTTCCTTCTTTTCATTTTTCTAAAGAAGGTTTAAAGTTCATAACCATTTTCACTAACAATTTAAGTTGGTGCAGCTGTTTGCTTGGCTGCTTCTTTGCTGTCTTTGCAGGCAGCTTCTATGCTATTTATTTGTTAACAGATGAGTAGGAATTTGTTAAGTAGTCATAAACATTTTGCTCTTTATATTTTTAAAGGCATTTAACATCCAAGCAGCTCTTCTGCTTGGGGTTACTATGTTGTTGCTGAATGATAATATCTGTGGTGATTTCACTTGTTTAGTATTGTTTTGTTAAGTACTGTGTGTGCTGGGCTTGAGCGTTGTTTCTGTTGAAATATCTGACAGGTGCAACAAATGCCACGGGATTCACTGCTGTTAAATTGACTGCACTTGGTCGTCCACAGCTCCTTGTAAGTCTTCATATGATTTAGCTTTTGTTTGATTTCTTTCAGAATTTTTTTGAGTTTGTCTGTTTTGTGTTTGCCCTACTTCCTTAAAGGTCTGTACATGCTCAGGGTGCGCAATAGTCAGGTGGTTAGCGTTCTGGACTGTTAGTCAAGAGGTTGGAGGTTCAAAACCCTGCCAGGGCAGAAATCTTTTTGAGATTTCTGCTTCATATGCACCCCCTAGCAAAATCAACTATAATGAGTACACTGACTGTACACAATTGGTGGGAAGATGAGATGGCAAGGGAGAGG
>JACEVL010002622.1:0-16278 GCA_020284085.1 Aporrectodea caliginosa
TTTAACATTCTTTCTATTGTAACTGGTTCCCGTCTGTCAACCTGTCAGAAAATAAAACGAATCTATCTATCTATGCAAAGTTTTCCTAAGCATGCAAGATTTACTTTCATTTCAGACTGATGGACGTATTCGGCTGTAAATCAATGGAGGAGAAAGTACTCGAAGGCTCCAGTCCAGTTTATCTGCTTTTAGGAAGAAAGCTCTAAACCCTGAAAAATTGAACATCGGTTGCCATATCACCTGCATGCACAAACATTGCAAATTCATATGACATGTTACAGGCAATTTTAAGTAGACCTACTATTTGGATGAATGTGTTTGCGTGTGTCACTGTATCGTATGTCCTTGAGACCCCACAAAAATCACATTATTAAATGCGGTAGATTGGCTTTTTTATATGCATGTACCGGGTAAACATTGTACAATTAAAAGTAAAGGCTGCATTAGTTGTTGGTTGAGATATTGAAGTGTAGAATACTAATTATTTACTTATTTAATTAAAGGGAGGTGTAGGAAGACACACTTCGTTGAGCTTTAGCGAATTCTCTCGGCTTTACGAAAGTTAATTATTGTACACAATATTATGAAATTCAATAACATCCACTTTTCTAAATTTTAAATATTTATTTTTCAGTAGAATGTTTTTTCTCTCACCTGTAATCCAGCCTTTTTTCTCGGGGTCTCGCACTAGGAGAGCTTCTTCATGACCTACGCTGAGAGAGGCGCTTTACAAATGGTCAAATACAATAATACAATGTGATGACAGCAGATAAAAATGTTTAAGCTAATTAAATTTAGAGTGCTTTTACAAGAGACGCTTTATAAATGTTGTCCAATTAGAACTCAAAGATGGGTGGATTCATGAACACAATCCAAATGAGTTAACGCTCAGTTTTGGCTGGTTTTGTTCATCTTGTGTACTATCATCTTCTTCAGCCACGAATTTTAGCTTTTCCTCTGCTCTCTCAGGAATAAAAACAGATGTCACTGATGACTTGAAAGGCAGCGCATCACAGGCGGTCGTTCTAGCGAGGATTCTCAGAATTGCCGACCATCATTGGTATTAGTATTATGGAGTGTTAGTAGTATTATCGTTATTATTTTTGCGTTTATCAAGTGCCACTATCTAATAACTAAACATCAAATAATAACGATGAGCAATGGTGAGGGAAGACTTGCTAAAGTTCCCTACACACTGCAACCGTCTCAGGTCTAACTAATCGACTGCCATGCCCCACAAATCATGAAATAGCCTTTCTGATCGGGAATTAGAATTCACGTCCTCTGTCTGACAGTCCAACACATTGGCTTTCGTGGCTGTAACCAGACAAAGTAGGCATGATACCTAGCCTTCACTTGAGTTGCCTTAACGTCGATAAGCAGACAAGAGATACCATTCAATAAGCTGAGAATAGAGAGTTTTACATTTCATTTACATCCAGTTTGTGTTCTTCAGGGCTTGACCTGTCTTCTGAGGTCAGTCTTTGGTCAACCCCACTCGCCTTTGTCATGCACAGTTAAAAAATGCTCAGCAATTGCACGTACATTTACTTGCTGAAGCTCCTTTGCTTCCGTCTTTTGATTAGATAACGAGTTTTCCAACTTAGTAATTACGCACAACGACCTCTCAGAAAGAGAAAAAATATCTTCTCCATGTATCTTATGGTGGCCCTTTCTAAATAACTCGTGTTAAGGCCTATTTTAGCTGTTTATGGTAATGTCGATGTTTGGTCGTCTCATTCAAGGCCTCAGAAGAGCCAACATTATACTTGCGTCGTCTATGCGATGCACAAATGCGCTCCTGTTGAAAGCCAGAGATTTCTGTATTGCAGACTGCATTTAAGACGACATTAGAAAGGTCTTGGCCATCTGTTCAGATCTGTCAGTTGCTGAGAAAGAACTGCGGCTGATGGTTTCCATTCGCTGCCTCGCCGTTACCAGAGCCGTCGTTGGTCATCTTTTGGTGTGACATAAGCCTCGCTGACTCTGGATTGTTCTTGGGAGTGGCGGTAGACTTGGCGGCAGGCGTCATATCCTGGAAGACATCTTCATCGTCATCGACAACCTCTTCCACCTCGATGTCACTGCCCCTCTGGAACTGTGAGGCTATCTCCTCGAAGGTCTTGTTCTTTGTTTCGGGAACTTTGAAGAATACGAAGATGGTGAAAGCTATCATGAGGACGAGGAATATCAGGAATGTATACTCCTTTATGGATTTCTATAAATATACAGACACTAGATTTGAACAACTGAATTTCTGAATGCGCCGCAAAAATCAGTAAAATTCAGAAGGGCCAGCTTGCATGCCAAGAAGATTTTTTAGTGTCTGTTGTTGTCCAAGTTTGCACTTCAGCCAAAAATTCGTTAACGCCACAAATTTGCTGTTTGGTGCAGTGTGGGCAACGGTTGATAAGCGAGTTTAAATCGATTAATAGCCTACAACCAGCGTGAATGTTCTCACCCATAAGCTATCACCTTTGCACCAGTTCACAGCACAATTTAAACCACTTAATATGCATGCATATATAATTATCACTACTGTATAATGAACTTCCAGGAAACTATCAGTTGGCACAATTAACTTATATTTAATAAACTCACCGATGGAATTACAATATGTAAAGCCTTATGCTGTAAAATGGACAACTCCTTAGCTTTCTCCTACATTTTTCTTTTCACACCTAATTACATTGACCTGATTGCCTATAAATACTCTAAACTAATGGTGGTCAATGAAAGGATTTCAAAACCAAAAAACTACAAATATAATTGGCGAGGTGAAGTGATTCCAACATAATTATACCTGGATCAGTTCAAAGCTGATTCCGATGATGAGCGTGAACAGCCAGTTGGTCATTCCCCCGAGGCTCATCGCCCTTGGACGAGGACCCTGTCGAAACAGCTCAGCACCGATCATCGACGGAATCGGACCTATATACGAAGAAGAGACAGGCAATAAGTCTCTTGTAATTGTAATCTTAAATTTATATACAGCCACCTCAAGAGAAAGAAATCAGAGGACCTGATAACAGAAACCGCGATCAAATAAAAAAAACCATTTCGATTGCTTACTGATACGAGGCAACGAAAGACCATGACCAAGCTAACACCAAGAGGCAGCCATCGAAATGCAATATTAGCAATTTCTTATTCTTAGCCTCGGAATCTGAGGACGCATCTTCAGTCCTCTCCCTCGGCAAAAAATCTGTCCAATAGCATATAGATCAATGTAGCGGTATTCAGCGGAGTTCGTTATGGGGCGAGTAGATCAGAAATCTCAAAACATCTTTCAGTTCTAACTCGGATTTGAACCCACGACTTCTGGGTTGTCATGCTAACAATTAAACCAAAAATACATGACAAACAGCAAGTGATTAATCAATCACTGATTAATTAATCCAATAGACATGAAGCAGAGTGTGTTGGGTTCGAGTTTCCACTGAAGTCACTGTGCGTGAGCTACTCGCACCTGCAACCATTCCAACCCAACCCCCCCCCCAACCCCACTGGCTTCTCAGGCTCGTAAACAAAGAGAAATGTCAAGAGTTAGCTTCAGCGGCCTGTTAACGGTCTCATTTGTTTCACGCATTTACTAACAATTACATAAATAGTAGAAATAGATTTACCCAATCCTAAGGCAAAGCAGATGACGTAAGCGAATATACAGATAATGCTTATGTAGCTCATCCAGTATAGCTTCTCCTAAAACAATACAGCGACAATTATAATGTCTATTAAGACGGTCTTATTATAATAGTAGCCTACACGTCATTTAATTTTGCGTAATGTCTGAACAAGCGGTTCAAAAGATTTTACAGCATTTCAACGCATTTGCTGATGATTTTCCATCACAAATTAGGCACTTATGAATCATCTAATCTAATCAAATGACTTCTCTAACGCCGATACCATAATGATGTATAATGACCATAATGACCATGACATCAATTGATGGTCATTTCAAGTGAAATCGAACGGGCCTACAAAAGCGACACAAAGTCACGTTGACAGGGTTACCCATGCACATAGAAATGATTGCAACTGGTTATGTAATATAAGTACCAAGTGTATGATCTTAAACTAGTTAACTAAACATCAAAATTGAACACATTAAGTGTCTGCACAAGCACAATATATGCCCATAATATATGCACAGTAGGTATACCGAGTGAGACAGGAAATAGGGGAAGAGTTAGGGATCACCAGCTAGTAACTTTAACTTCTTTATACGACTGCTTGCGTGTTTGGTGCTAAATTTGGTGTGGCGTTGAGTGTTGATAGGTAAGCGAATTCAACGACACCTGTGGCCTATACCTGTAGTTTGAGTGCGGTCACAAGAACGGCCAGGGTGAAGATCATGACGATCATGGGATAGAGTAGCAACGGACGACGTCCGGCTTTGTCCATTATGGGAACCTATGCACAAGAAACGAAAGGAAACCGTTACAACAATATTATTCACAAATGAAACGAAATTATGGTCAATCGTTCATTAATTAATTTATTCAGTAATTCAGAATATTTGTAAGATCCATGACGCCTATCAAAGGTAAAATATACTCAGAGACGCTCCCAGCCCAACCCCGACGGGAAGCAACAGTAGGGGGTCTGTAAGTATTTAGTGTTATGGCATCAGCCCGATGTCCCGTTCAATGTTCAACATAAATCTACTGGACCTTAAATCGTGCAAAGTATAATTGCAATCACTAGATTTTCCTACCGTCGTGAGGCAATTAACTGACTAAGTTTAATCTTTGACAAGTTTGGATTAGACGAAAATTTTCTAAATTAGTTCTCGACCCTGCTCATTTTGCGAAAGATTCGATCGGGTGAGATCCTTCACCACCGCTAACCGCTTGAATGGTCGAAACGCCATTAACTTCCCGTGTAGGCCTACGGACCGTGCTAATCCGATATTAAAATATCTGAAATTAGACACCAGCGCTATACAAACCCGCTTCCTCAGACACAGAAGTGATGGGGACGTATGCTCTAAACAGTGTAGCTAACCGGGTCAGAGTTAACGATAGTATTGCCAAGCAGAATAAAAATTACCGAATTTTGGTCCATGATCTTAAAAACATATATTTCGCAACACTTCATTTATGGGAAAACATTGGTTACAGCATTCGGTCGAAAGTTAGCCTTAGGTTTTGATAAACGACAGCCAACACAGACGAACGAACAAAGCTCCGTGCATTGTGGATGTTGTGTCTAGCCAGACTGTTAAAATAATTTATGTTCTTATTAAAGCTCAATCGTCACTTGAAAGCAAACAATTGCGGAAATCACAAGAGCTTCTCATCCGGTCATAATACTGGTTGTCGGCCTCTTACTGGATAAACAGTGCAAGTCATGCTAAGTCAGAGGTAATGATAATGCTCGAGACAGACAAAGAGACAGATAGAGAAAGAGACAGAGAGACGTGGACAGAGAGGGCGAGAGACAGACAGAGACAGAGAGACAAACAGACCGAGAGACAGACATACAGAGAGTTACAGAGAGAGACACAGATAGACAAAGAGAGACAGACAAAGACAGAAACAGACAGAGAGAGAGAGCGATTTTTAGTTGTCAACAGGGAAAGAAAGACATCTGATGAAGGGCGACCTATCTTCGTCCTCACGACTCGCAGATCGGTCAAATTCATGAATTGTTTACGAAAACTCTCTTCACAATGTTTGCTAATCTTCAGTTGCTAATCTATGTGGCTCTTGCATAACAAACTGAAGGTTTTTAGGTCAACTCACTCAGCGGTCAACCGCATGTAGGCTATCATACGTCATCTCCTATAACAGTGCTTCCCAAAGTGGTGGTCAGCGGACCGGTGCCGGCCCGCGAGCCCTCAGTTGCCGGTCCGCAGAGTGAGTCAAGAAACTGGTCAAATTGTCTCGGAATCAAGAAATGACTTACATTTTTAAAAGTCATTACAAAAAACACTTATTAGGCTAGCAGTTAAAGGGCAATAGAGTCATAGAATTGGCTAAACACGTGTTTTAATCAATTTTAATACATATTTGAGGAACCTATTTTAGGTGATCAAAAACAGAAATAATTAATTAACTGGGCACCGGTTTTTCTGCAGTAGGAAAATTCCTGCCGGTCCGTGACACTGAAAAGTTAATTCTGCCGGTCCGTGACACTGAAAAGTTTGGGAAGCACTGTCCTATAATACAGTCGCGCGACATGTCACCTTTCAATGCTATTTTGTCAGTTTTTCTAGGCAGCGTCATTCTACATAAAAATCTATGCTTGGGCAATAGGGCACACCGAACTGCATGGGTATTTATTTATATTGGCACTATATATACATAACTATATATATTATATATGTATTAATAGGGCTAGTATGCTTTTATAGTTATTGTTAATGTACTGTAGTAGTATTTGTTGAGACATACGGCAACGATGGTCATGACGACATTGACAGCACAGGTTCCGACGACGGCGTATTGGATGGCAAAATCAGAGACTCCAGCATTCCGAAATATTCCAGCCGAATAGAAGAAGATCTAAGGAATGTTAGACGACAAAGCAAACGAAACACATGACAACATTTCACAGCATCTTACAACATTTCACAAAATAAACGATGGCACTAGAAAATTTTACAATGTTTCAATACACTTGACGACAATCGACACTAGACTATTCAATCACATAGCATGTTAATTAACACTTTAAACAATTACAGCAACGTTTCATGCCTGTCACTATAATTAATTATGCCATCATTATTATATATATTTTTTATTTATGTATAGGACATACCTAAAATAAATTAAATCGTTTAATGCAGTATTTTATAGGCCAGAGCCCATTAGGGGGCGTGGGGGCAAGTTGGTTGTGGGGGCAAGATGGTTTTTATGCTATAAAATTATAATGCGTGGCAGGGAAACAGTCTAACAGGAAGTTTCTCGATGAGCAAGCCAAGCCTGTTCTTTTGTTCCATATAGCGGCTACGTGATACGGTGCTTTCTTTCCCGTTTATCGTTGAAAAATAAGTTTCTCTATTTACCTCTAAAAATATTTCACTGTTATAAAATATCGCATATCTTAAGCAACATGAATGCAAAAAATTGACAAATGGATTGTTTTGTTAAGCATTTATTGTGAGTTGTTACTGATATTACTTTTTTTCTCCAAGTCACGCTGTACAAATCATAGTCACAAGATTTTGTAGTGTGGACCTGTTGGGGCAAGATGGCGGGGGCAAGATGGCGGATGCAACCAACTTGCCCCACCGGTCAACCAACTTGCCCCGCAATTACAATAATTATTGTTGAGCCTAGTTTTTTCCATTAAACTGGTGTGCATTGAAACCTGTTCATTCTACGTTGGGTCATGAACTGGACAAAACTTGGTTATCGGCTGGTTTAATCGCAATCATCGGTGAAGTTAAAGCGGGCAGCAAGCGTCCAAGTTAAGCTAGTCAGGCTTACAATGTTCAACGCTTCGTCGCTATCTCAAGCGAATAAACTGATCAATTCCCATTTCATGGTGGAAGATTTCGACAAGTGTTCCCAGATGTTCTTGAAGAACTGTGTGAATACGCAATCGAAATGAGTGCAAGGAAATTTGGCATGACCCGGCAACAAATTTGCGCCTTTGCCTATGAACTGGTCCTTGCATTTTAAACATTGCCATTTTAATTAAATAATTTTAATTTTTGTGTGTGACATCTTTATTAAGACTAAATGTTTTTAAATTGAATCAAATTTGATCAACCATAATGCATTCATTTTCCATTATTAAAGATAAGATTTATGTGTATTTCTATATTGCCACCAATGCCCACCATCTTGCCCCAAGCAGGCAACCAACTTGCCCTAGCATAGGGGCAAGTTGGTTGACTTTCAGAAAAGTTTTGAGATCATTTTTGCAAACTTACAAAATATTAAGATGCCTGCTTTTGTGCTAGAATGTAGCTGTTAGTAATAGATACGTTGTGGAAAAAAACTAATTGTGTTGGCGTCATCGTAGACGATCATTCGTAAAAAACTGATTCATCTGCCAACTTGCCCCCACGTCCCCTACATGATTGAAATTGCAAGGCCCCAAAATGGTCCCAGTCTGACTCTAAATAGATGCTATTACAAAAATATATATAACTTATATTATACTATATATATATATATATATATATATATAATATGTACAGAATTTGGCACAATATCCGCAGAGTTTCGACATAACAATATCTTCACCCCAGTCAAAAGACCATAGAATTTAAGCTACTTCGAGCAGCAAATAGGCCTACTTGTAATCAACATCAGATGAACATTCAATCGCCATCGCTGAGACCTTTAAAAACACTCTGTAAATTTAACATAATATCATGAAAATAAAGAGCGCTTCTGAGGAGTTTCGCTTGAAGAGGCGCTATAAAATTACGCGATTACACCTACAGTTACAATTACCGTATTCCTAAATCTGACCATGACATATTTTATCGGCTGTTGTGGATGAATTACTCACGGCGTTTATTCCCGACAATTGTTGAATGACTTGAAGAAAGACGGTTATTAGGAGCGGGATTCGCAGCTCCTTTGAGCGAAGTAGGTCCATCATCGTGTAGTTCTTTTCCTTGACTCCCTCTTCCCTTGTCGTAGGCAGTGGATGATCTTCGTTTTCAGACGGCGGCTCGTTCTGCTGGAACTCCGTCTCCATCTCTTCCATGTCAGCCGTCACATCGGCCGTCTGACGAATGAATTGCAGAGCTAAGAACAATAGGGAAGTCAGTCGAGCGAGACTATTATCTGCTACCTGTTACCTGTTACAAGTTGCGACCTGTCAGCTTGATGTTGAGAATAAACGAAATTGATTGATTGATTATTCAATCATTCGAGAAGTTATAAAATCAGTCGATTAGATCGCTGGATCAATTGATAAACAAATGGATTGTTTACCTTTTTCTGCCTCGGAGCGATTCTTCCGGATGAGCATGAGATAGCGCGGACTGTCAGGAAGCCAGGGCATGATGACCAGACAGAGCAGGGCAGGAGCGACGTTGATAAGCAACAAGTACGGCCAACCATTCACAGTTCCTGAATAAACAGTCAACAATCAGGACAATGAATGCATGCTTGTATTGTTGTTATTGATTTATATAGCGCCTCTTGCGGAACAAACTGTCCTGTGACGCTCATATATCTGACGTCTTATTAATAAAAAGAAAGACAAGGGAAATGAAGTCAGAATGGAGTGAGTTGCAGCGGTTGAGGACTTTGAAAATAGATGAGGCCACCGAGACCAACGTGAAATGGAGGAGTGGAGAACGATTTGGAATAGCATGGTTATTGGGGAACAATCGCTTTGAATGAAACCACATATTTGTGGTAGGGTGAAGGTGTGGATATGATATCAGCTCAGGATGCACAGACAGACACAACAAACAGGATGAAATTCGTTTTGAGTGGCGATTCAGTTTATCTCCCATTACGACAAATCTATCCAAACTTCCAATCCTGCCGAAATGTCTTTTACCAACAGTTACTGCTGCCGTGCAGCCACGATTCGAACCTTGACAGACAAACAGCCAGATAGAAAGACAGACATGCATACATACACACGCACGCGCACACATAGGTCTCCAGAGAGGTAGACAAAATATTTGTAGCAAGCTATTCTAAATATGTTTATTAAGCCAACTATTATGTTATTCTAGGTAGCATGTAACACAGTTGTTCTCCTCGTCTATTATTCCGAAGTCTTTTGAATAGTTTTATCCATTTATGTCAAAGTCGTCATGTTGTACTCTTAAAGTTGTATTTTATGATTCTTAATTGGTCAAGAGGTCATATTCACAAGCTTACAGGCGCCAGATTGGCTGTAGGTGCGAACCCGCCGATAGCAATCATTTCAATCTTAAAATTAATCGATTAATTACAAAATCAGTCTATGTATATAACGATATCTTAGTATTTCCTGCAATCAAAAAGTATGCCATTAGAAATTTAAATAAGCAGATAAATTGAGTGGAGACCGAGTATTTCTCTTAGTCCGAAGATGCTACTCATGAAGATTCCGATGGTCGTAAAGAGTTGGCAGGCGGTTCCGAAGGCACCTCGAAGGTTGTATGGACTGATCTCCATCAGGTACATCGGCGCCAGCTGCGTTGCCGTTCCTACACAGATCAACAACACTTTGTTGCTCACGGGATTTTGTTGTGCATGGCACAATGCTTCAAGGCACAGTGAATGTAAGCAATGCTAAGGGCGGCTAGTACTGTGCTGGGAATAACGCGCTATATGGACCAACTTGGCAAGCCATCTGTCCTCGGTAGGTAAATCAGCACCGATGACAAGTGGGAACCTAAAAGCTGTCGCTTTTATTCCTATTATTGTACCTGCTCTTACACCGCAATATTCTGGGACCAAAATATATAAGCCTATTATATACATGTCTGTAATGGTAGGCCTATGTGTCAACGTCTATTACTGTTACCTTACAACAATTATTGAAGAAGAGCGTAAGGATGATGGTATATGAGAAGAGTAATTTAGCTAAAGAAGGAAGGGCTGAAGGAATAGAATAAATAAGAATACAAATGAAGAAGGGAAAATGGAAGAAGCAAGAAGAAAAAGAGCAAGAATAACTGAATAAGATTAAGAGAAGTGGGATTCTTCCATTGCAACTTTTTCGATCAACAAGACCTCTCGAAATGTACCAGACCGTGAGAGCGGAACCTTTGTTGTTGTGCCATTGAACCCAATTTAAATAGAACACCATTAGACAGATAGGCCTGTTGCGAGTGTTCTAAAGAACAGTGTTTGCCACCTTCAAGCAAAAGTCAGACCAAAGGACGACCGAACAAATGATTTGGTATCTGATCTCAATGAAAGTGTGTACGCTCTGAGGAGCTCTTCTGAAGTGGCTGGGGAGAGGAGCATTCAGGACAGTCAAACAAGGACCAGGGTAACAAACCGAATGTCAAGTTAGCTTAAATCAACAAATAACGAACTCGGTGACAAACATTCAAGTAGAACTGTGGAACATTTATTTTAAATGACGACTTGTGCGTCAGCCCCAGTGTAGTCTAATCTAATAGTTTAGATTAGTGTTGCTATTTTAGAGATCATAACAATTAATGTAATAATCAAAATGGTCACATTGGTACATATGAGTTACAAAAGTAACTCAGTGAACTGTAATTCGTTGTTGCTGGTGATTCAAGAAATGGCTAATTTAAAACATGATTGGTGTCACACGTACTTTCTTATTTTCACACGTCTATTAATGATGTACCTCTGTATTTAATATCTGATCTTGCAAAGACATAACAGTCTGAATTACCATGGACTCTGATTCAGAGGTTTTATAGTATCGCCACCAATAACTACTAGAAGCATGGTGTATGCTGGTGAAAATCACTAACCACACGTGAGTCCAATGATGAAACGTCCGACCATTAGTAGCTCAGGTGCCTTGGCAGCAACGCATGCAGTCGACAACGCTGCTCCAATTAAGACAGGTATGCTGCTCAGCATCACTGCTCGCTTCCTTCATCAGTAACCGAAAAAACACCAACTATTATAATCTGTTGCCATTGGAATTCAGGTGATATAATTTCGTACAGGAACACTCGTAATTTAGCTTAATAGTTCTGTCAGAATAGGCAGCGAGTTTGTAGGGTATAACCTACAATAGGAGCTATATAAATGGTTGAGATACCTATACTACTTACTATTATGTTGTGACGTAATTCAAAGTAATTTAATGGAAAGTACTGTAAAATGAAGCACTTATCTGGTGCATTTTTTGCTGCTCAGAATTATTCTAAGTGCATGGATGAATCAACAGTTTAACATCTTAATGGCAACAATTTCCAACAAAGGCCGCTGACGTCGGCAGAAATTAGTTTGAACAGTTATCACCGTTCGCATGGTGGATAAAAATAATGCTAAGAATGGCAATCGGACACGTAGGTTTAGATAAAGGCAAACTAATGGGTAAATTTTCGTAAAGGAAGGGGTGGTAACTGTGTACCACCTTCAACCAGGGCATATTTTAACTGTTTAAGTGGTGGGACAAATGTCCCACCACTGCTCGGATATGTCCCACCACTGATTTGTGTCCCACCACTGTCCCACCACTCATTTTGTGAGGTATTAATATTAATTGTAATTTTTAAATATTTATTTGGAAGCTAAGTAGAATGTGCTTTACTGATCTTGAAGTTGCCACTTGTAACTGCAGAGTCTACGGAGAATGTGAAGCTGCCTTAAGTTACCATGTCAGGCTGTTATTCATTCTCTTGTTACAAACAACCGTGCTCACAACTTCCATCAATCCGTGTGGAGATGCTTATTGCTGCACCAATTAATTATCCAGCTGAGCGTTTGTTGTTAGAGCAAGACCATATTATAATGATGGCTACATTCAAAGGCATACTAAAAAGGCTTAGCCATGCCACGAAATGATAATAGAAAGAACTCCATTGGTTCAACGGACAGCTGTTCCCTGGTGAACTTTAAGCAAATTTACAGATTGTGTGTGTGAGTGTTCAGAACTCTTTGGCTAAATCCATAACTAATACATCCAAATATGAACATATAACCCCTCTGCTAAAATCTCTGCATTGGCTTCCTGTTCAGCAAAGAATTCGTTTCAAACTGGGGCTCATAGTTTATAAAACTTTGAAGTCTGGCCAACCACAATATTTAAAATCTGTTCTTATTCCTCTGACTTATCATTATTCAATGAGGTCATCTGATTGTCTTTGTCTGGTCATACCTAAATCAAGAACTGTTCTCGGTGATCGAGCTTTTTCGGTTGCTCGGCCTGCCTTTTGGAACTCTCTTCCTGTATCTGTGCGCTGTGCTCAGTCGCTTGTGTCATTTTGTTCTCGGCTGAAAACTTACCTCTTTCAAATTGCTTATCTACCTTAGGCTGCCTCTCTGTCTCTTACAGACTGATCTTCTGGATGTTGACCTGATTACGGATTGTTTTAATGCGCCATCGGTTGATGCCTTGTGCATTAGACACCGGCGCAATAGAAGTTGCTAATTACATTACATTACATTACATTACATTACATTCGGTTTCAAATATTCCACATCTACATGAAGGGTGTGATACCGGTTGTGCATTGTCAACTAGATCAGTGCTTCCCAAACGTTTCAGTGTCACGGACCGGCAGGAATTAACTCTCAGTGTCACGGACCGGCAGAACTTAAATTTAGCCTCTGAGGGTAGCCTAGTTATGACTGCCTTCTAAAAGGCTTCTATACATTTTAACACACAAAAATAATTGCTTAATAAGGATAGACCTGCTATACATGTAAATGACATTGAGAAATACCATAAGGTTATCGTTTTGAACACATGAAAAGTCGACGCACATAGCCTAATCCTACTATTGCTACTGTCTCTAGTCTGAAGAAAAGAACTATACTGAAGAATCAGTATCTGTAAATTTCAGTGAATATTGGTACTGCTCTAGTCTGAGTGAAACAAATTTATACTTTTCATTAGCCAATAGTTTCTCTTTTGTGTAAAATGATGAAAAAAGGGCCAAAAAAATTTTTCGCGCTCACGCGCGATTCTTTTTTTTTTACTCTCACCAGCTTTTTGTCCCACCACTGACAATTCCTTAAAATATGCCCTGCCTTCAACCATTATAATTTCCCACCTTCAACCAGTCATCCTAACACTGTTCTGCTGTTCATTTCAAGTGGAGGGTTTATACGGAGACAGTGATCAAGACCTGGACTGACCTTCCAACGCTGTCTGCGATGTATCCAGCGACGTATGCTCCGATCATTCCACCCGGAAGAGAGAGCGCTGTTGTCAGAGACCAGAGTGTAGTCAGAGTGTATTCGTCGAAGGAACCCAGTCGCTCAGTGTACGTCTCGTTGTAGAACTGTAAGATCAGCTGAAGACACAACACAGACGATCATCAACTGATTCACCAGACCAGACACATTCTCACAGAAGTCCATCATAAAGGCATATCGTAACTGTCACCCTTGCATAATTATGCCGCGGACCAGTGGCTTGTACGTATTGTGCCTCTGATGATCGGACACGCGGGCTCTAAAGCCCACACTGGGCCCAAAGAACCAGCCACTATAGTTGCCAAAATGCTACTCTAGTGGTAGCTATGGGTTCAATGGAAGTGGCTGTCTGAGCAGCTATCAATCAATCAATTAAAGAAACTTGATATAGCGCCCCTTCAAGATATCTACTCAGATATAGGCTCCATGTGGGCAAGTCGATGTGATTGTTGTCGATCTTTAATCCGTCTATCTAGCCAGCCACAAAGACATAATCCGTCTATCTAGCCAGCCACAAAGACATAATCCGTCTATCTAGCCAGCCACAAAGACATAATCCGTCTATCCAGCCAGCCACAAAGACATAATCCGTCTATCTAGCCAGCCACAAAGACATAATCCGTCTATCCAGCCAGCCACAAAGACATAATCCGTCTATCTAGCCAGCCACAAAGACATAATCCGTCTATCTAGCCAGCCACAAAGACATAATCCGTCTATCTAGCCAGCCACAAAGACATAATCCGTCTATCTAGCCAGCCAACCAACCACCACGACATTGTCCGTCCATTTATCCAGCATTCCACCAAGCATACATTTATCGCTCATCCATTTATTCAAATTCCCTACATTCACGTGTCCGTCCATTCGTTTGGACACCTAACCTTTCGGTTGGAAGGGAGGATGTGGCGAAGGTGAACAAATCATGCTTACTTACATCGACTGGTTGATTGAGAACTCCGATGTTATATCCGAAGAGGAATGTATTTCCCATGAGAATGACGCCACTCATCAGCAACAGATTTCTAGTCAAACCCTGTAAAATCACGCACAAATAAAACAGATTTTAAAACAACCAATAAATAAACGATGCCACCGAGTTTCTTTTACGACTCGATGAAAGAAGATGGGCTTCTGAACCTAGGAAAATTACACTACCAATACTTTTCTGTTGTGCGTGTATTCTTGTTTTGGCTTGTACTGTTAATGTGACCTGAACTATGGATTATTGGTACCGGTAATAGCGTTTAATAGCCTACTCTCTTTCTTAATAATCTAATTGCAGTTTTAAATAGCTATCTCATTATTCATTCTTTACCCCTGCCAGCATTTCCATTGAGCATTAGATGTAATCTTACATGGGTCATATATATATATATATATATATATATATATATATATGGGAATATGGGTCCTATACGGGCTCCTGTTGGCATGCTGGCAGCCTGGCAGGGTACATTCTCGTCTATAGATGGCACAGGTCGCCGCTCTACCCTATCGACGTAACTTGGTCCAGAGACTCTGAACATACGGGAATCCGTTGGCTGGTTCCTCGTGTGTGCGTGGGACCGCCACTGGTGACTCTTTCAGCTTATATGCTGTGCATTGCTTATTGATGCAATATAATTATTTGTTCGTAATGACATTTAACATCTTAATAGGCTAAAGCAGAGAGCGCCTCTAGGTAGATATCTTGAAGGGGCGCTATATACATGTTCAATTACATAGGCCTACATACATGCATGCATACATTCACACACATACATACATGCATACATAATGGGTAAGGGCCCCAAGCTTAGGGTACCCAAGGGCCGTCGGCTAGGTTGTTACGCCACTGGCTGATCAAACTCCTAAAGGTTTCACAACTTTGCTAGTAATCTTCTGGATACGCCAGTGACTAAGGAAGGACAAAACTCTTCTATGAATGACAAGAGAATGAGTTATTTGCTTAGAGATCATGTATATGTCCCTAGAAACCGTCCAGTCTCTTAACGCGGTAGAGCTTTTCACCTCTACGAATTTGGTTCGAATCCCACAAAATCAATATAGGTCGCAATAGTCTATATAAATCTCGTCCGTGACAATTCTTCAAAAAGAGCTGATGCTTTGTATGAGACATTATGATGTGCAAAGGATCCGACTGATCAAATAATGACAACCATCGTCTGGCGTAAATAGAACTGAAATCCAGAATCAGTGAAGTTACTAGAACTGGTTAGGGTTAGTTATGGAACTTTAGTCCAGATCAGATCCGACTGAATTGGATTGGATTGGCGCGTTAGATTCAATATCAGATCAGATGAGAGGGCGTATATTGATCTGAACAGTTCGGACAAGATATGACTAGATTTGGTCAGATAGAATTAGACTTCCATGGCATGATGATGCCACCAAAATCAATGAATCAATGGATCAATCCAGATCCTTTGTCTGCATAGGTCCCTCCCTATGGAGTCGACTTCCTCCTTCTCTACGCTCTGCAATCCTCTCTGGTAGT
>JACEVL010002623.1:0-17127 GCA_020284085.1 Aporrectodea caliginosa
TACTCTTTTCGGCATATTGTTGCTTTGGTGTAAGATATTGGCAGTTGCGGTAATTCATTAACAGCGTTTCTGTTCTCGATTACAAGTAATGTAAATGGGTTTGCATTATGTAATTATTATAGCAACTAGTGTGTCCCAATATCTGATAGGCCTATTCATTGTGCTGGGGTTGGTTGTAACTTCCGGAACGGGGCAGGTTGTAACAGTATTACAACCTGTTTAATTGCCATAATAATTGAAATAATGGTTCTATGTTTAAGACACACGATAACACTTCAATTTTGCATATTTAGATACCATACTAATTTACCTAAAATTGCAACATACTCCATTAGACTGGAAAAGTTTTGTTACAACTTACCACCTTTTAGTGTAACCACCAACCCAGACACGGGGCTGGTTGTTACACTCTGGCAGTGATGTGTTTCACAACTGTAATTCAGATCGTTCAGATTGACAAAAACTTTTCAGAATTCACAGTTACATTTTTTAGTACTCAACCCATGGCCGACATTGAGATTAAGCATGTTTTAGACTAGATTCAGCTTTTTTCAAAACATTCCGTTGAAAGTTTTGTTGCAACATAACCCATCTAGTGTTATGCCTACAACCAACCAAGGCGAGCGGCTGGCCTGGTTGTTACATCCTGAAAGAGTTTTTTTGTTTATTTTCTCGAAATGTAAAAGAGCAATAGGCCCTATTATCTAATATTTTATCAGTCACTGAGGACTTAATAAAGAAGCCAAAGACACCTATTTCAAAAGAAACTGCTCTTTAGTTTATTTTTAAATTCCTAAAATGCTGATATTGTTACTTCTAACACCGGTCTCTCCCTATACGTTTCCCAGTAGGGCCAGTGATGTAGACATACGACGAGCAATTTAAAAGAATTTGTTTCTATTCTGTCTGGAAATTCAAATCCAATCCAGATACGATGCAGCTAGGGTTGCCACCCGTCCTAATTTTGTCGGGACCGTTCCGATTTCGAGCCAGCTGTCCCGTGTCCCGACTTGACATAGTCGCGACAGCCAAATGTCCCGACTTTCAAACTTGTGACCAAACGAACAAACTGTTGTGGCAGAAAAAACAATACCCCTTCTCTACAGCACCGCCGATAATAACAGTTTTTAAGTTAGTACAGAACGTGTCAGAGAGCGTTCTGGGAAGCAGGCGAAATTCCAAAGGCAACCCTTCCAGACAGTCAGGCCAACCACTGAGAATGCATGATTGAGTGCGTGGACTAAGATAAGTACTAAACCAATCTAGTGCAAGGCAAGAGATACCAAACCAGTTCTCGAGACGATGAAGAAGAATAGAATGATCTACAGTATCAAAAGCAGCAGACAAGTCAAGAAGAACAAGTGCTGTCACCTTACCACCATCCATTGAGCAAATAATGTCATTATGAACAGTAAGAAGTGCAGATTCTGTTGACTGAAACTTACGATAGGCAGACTGAAAAGGGGAGATTAGGGAGTTTGATGACAGGTGAGTTTGCATGCGATTCAAGACTACCCGTTCAAGGATTTTAGATATAAAATTCAAGGTTGAGATAGGCCTATAATTTGACAGATCATCAGGATCAAGAGAATGTATCTTTCGTGATTTTTTCGTGATTTTTCGACACGAAAGTAACTTTTCTTTTTATTTTACTCTTTTCGGCATAGTGTTGCTTGGGCGTAAGATATTGGCAGTTGCCGTAGTTCATTAACAGCGTTTCTGTTCTCGATTGCGAGTAGGTTTGCACTATGGAGGCCTAATTAAAATAGCAACTGGTTTTCCCAATATCTGATAGGCCTATTCATGGTGCTGGAGGGTTGGTTGTAACTTTCGGCACGAGGCAGGTTGTAACAGTATTACAACCTGTCTAATTGCCGTAATAATTGAAATAATGGTTCTATGTTTAAGATGCACGATTACACTTAAATTCTGCCTATTTAGATACAATACTAATTTAAGTAAAATTGCAACATATTCCGTTAGATGGGGAAAGTTTTGCTACAACTTACCACATTTAGTGTTACAACAAACCCAGATACGGGGCTGGTTGTTACACTCTGGCAGTGCTGTGTGTCACAACTGAGATTCAGATCGTTCAGAATGACAAAAACTTTTCAGAATTCACTGTTTAAATTTTTACTACACAACCCATACATTGAGAATAAGCATGTTTTAGATTAGATGCAGCTTTTTTTCAAAACATTCCACTATTGAAAGTGTTGTTACAACATAACCCATCTAGTGTTACAACCAATCCAGGAAAGGGGCTGTTTGTTACATCTGACAGTGTTTATCTTTGTTTAATTTTCTCTAAATGTACAAGAGCAATATAATCCAATATTTTATCAGTCACTGAGGACTTAATAAAGAGGCTAAAGATACCTATTTCAAAAGAAACTGCTCTTTAGTTTATTTTGTAATAACTAAAATGCTGATATTGTTACTTCTAACACCGGTCTCTCCCTATACGTTTCCCAGTAGGGCCAGTGATGTAGACATACGACGAGCAATTTAAAAGAATTTGTTTCTATTCTGTCTGGAAATTCAAATCCAATCCAGATACGATGCAGCTAGGGTTGCCACCCGTCCTAATTTTGTCGGGACCGGTCCGATTTCGAGCCAGCTGTCCCGTGTCCCGACTTGACATAGTCGGGACAGCCAAATGTCCCGACTTTCAAACTTGTGACCAAACGAACAAAATGTTGTGGCAGAAAAAGAACAGTTTTTAAGTTAGTACAGAACGTGTCAGAGAGCGTTCTGGGAAGCAGGCGAAATTCCAAAGGCAACCTTTCCAGACAGTCGGGCCAACCACCGAGAAAGCACGATGCTGCATGGTTGGTGATCGGGTAAACGGGACTATAAGCACCCACTCCCAGAGGAGCGAAGAAAGCGACAACCCTGGGCACCAGAAACAGAGGTCCCGCAGATAGGTTGAGGCAAGGGCCAGCTGAAATCGCTACAACAGGGAGGCGATCCTGTACACAATACGTTGGCGGACAGGGAGCCCGTGTAGGGTTTCCAGCATGTAATTAGAGCCATGCAAATCCACGATATCATATACCAACAACTAGAAAACCATGGGAGCTAAAGGAACTAGAGTAACTTGCTACTGTAACTTGCTGTGCCTTGATCGAAATTGACAAATTGATGTGTGCAAATATTATGTATGAAATAGCGAAATCTGATTCTAATTGCTGATTGATTAGCTGCTGCCAAATCTAATTCTGCCTCTGTCTGCAATCGACAAGCTCTTCTGGCTTTCTCCATATGCCCATTCCGTCGATAAGAAAAACTCTCGGCATTGGCTCCTTTTCTGTTGCTGGCCCTTGGCGTATGCAGAAGTCTGAATACAAACAGCGTCGTAAAATTATTTGAAACATTATTTTAGCCATGTTTTCATCGCTCATCCATCTTCAACTTCTAATATGACATATTTCAATCAGTCATCCAACATCTACTATAAATATTTTGATCGCTCATCCGACTTCTAGTGTACTGGAATAATTTAGCATCAATACCATGGTTGCATCGCTCATCCAACTGCTACACTGTAAATCCTCAGAACGCCGGACGCATCCGGCAGCACACCTGACGCGTTCTATAAATAAACACTGGTGTACAGAATATTAACACGCGTGTTCAATACGACGTGTTCAAGTTACGGACAACAGACATGTACGTCAAAGATGCTGAAACTGAAAATAGGATTAAGAGAAAAATTCTCCATAATACTTAGAATTGCAGAATTCATTATGTAAATAATAAAAAAAATATCGATATCAAGTCAGAATACTGCTAAACACGGTATGGCGCGATATAAGCTAACAATCAAAATCGACATGTAACATTAAAGAGTATTCGATCAAAAACAATTGGCCTATAAATGGCATGAACAACATTTTAATTCCAATAGCATTTGTACGTGAAGTAAGTTGAAATACAAGACTTAGTCTACGTTGGAGCTGCGTATTTTGAACACCGGCGTTCAATTAAGGACGCGTTGGGCTGCGATATTTGAACGCATGCGTTCAATCTTTGACCACGTTCTAACCGCCGAATGCCGCAGTCGTTGTTGAAACGTTAATTTCGCCAGAATTACTGCATCATCTGACACATCGTAAGCTAACTCACCAAAATGCAGGACTCTCTGTCTGTCTGTCTGTCTGTCTGTCTGTCTCTCTCTGTCTATCTCTGTCTCTCTGTCTCTCTCTGTCTCTCTGTTTCTCTGTCTCTCTGTCTCTGTCTGTCTGTCTGTCTGTCTCTCTCTCTCTCTTTCTCTCTCTCTCTATGGGTCTATGTCTTTGTCTCTGTCTCTGTCTGTCTCTCTGTCTGTCTCTGTCTCTCTGTCTCTCTGTCTCTCTGTCTCTCTGTATCTGTCTCTGTCTGTCTGTCTGTCTGTCTGTCTGTCTGTCTGTCTGTCTGTCTCTCTCTCTCTCTCTCTCTCTCTCTCTCTCTCTCTCTCTATGGGTCTATGTCTTTGTCTCTGTCTGTCTCTCTGTCTCTCTCTGCATGCACAGCTATTTCTCTTAATTTCTACAATGACTTGCAATAAAGGAAACTGAATCCGCAGATTGCTTTAATGTATATTGCTGTTCTGTGTCAGCAGAGTTATTTTCCTTACACATTTGTCTAGTTACTGTTAAATAGTTCATGGTTTTCATCTTAGTTGTAGTTATAGTTAGTATTATTTGTTAGTTTTAGTTCTAGTTGCTGGTTTCTTTTATTTTTATTTACCACTTAGTAGCAATAATTGGTCATACATTAATAAAGTTAAAAAATCTTAAGCAGTTTTTGACCCTCCTCCCTCTCTGTCAACAACTGTCAAACATTCAAGGCCCTCTAATAAGATTGTCGGAAATAATTTCTTTCCCCAAACAAAAAGCATTTCTATGACTCTAGCTAAAATGCTAGATTAATTCTTCTTCTTTTGGTTCTCTGCCTTGCTAGGCAGGTTCGTACGTCCAACTTCGCCATTCATCACGTTTTCTGGCTCTTTCCTTCAGTCTGCTGTAGTCTTCCTCCATCATCCAGTCTAACAACATCATTCTCGGTCTTCCTCGTGTCTTCTTCCCCTCCATTCTTCCCTCAATTATTATAATTCTTAGAACGGAGTCTCCCCTCGTGATGTGGCCCAACCATTTTCTTTGTCGGCTTCTTACTATCCCTATCATGGATCTTTTTTTGTCCACCATTTGTAGTATGTCTTCATTTGCAGTGATGGGCACAATTCTATTTTGAAAATACTTTTCTATTTTCAAAATATAAAATACTATTTTATTTTGTATTTTCAAAATACTTTTGAAAAGAACTTTGCAAAAGTATTTTCAAAATACTTTTTAAAAGTATTTTATTTTGTATTTTCAAAATACTTTTGAAAAGTATTTGCCCATCACTGTTCATTTGTCATCCGATCCATCCAGCTGACCCTCTCCATTCTTCGCCATATCCACATCTAGAAGGCCTCCAATCTTCTGACGTCTTCCTTCCTTAGAGTCCTTGACTCTGATCCGTATAACACCACATTCCATATCATAGACTTGATAATTCTTTTCTTTACATCCTTTTTTAGCTTTCCTATTAAATTAATTAAAGGTATAATATTAAAAGGGCTAAATATTTATAGCTGTCAGTTTGTGTAGCTGCTATCATCTTCTCACGGAGAAGACAAAATGTTCCTCCATTGTGATAATAGGCAGGCCCATCCTTAGGATTACGCTAAATGCGGAACCGCATGTAGGGCCCTGGTTATTCCGCCGAAAGATCGGGCCCCAAACCAAAATCCCGTTAATGAAAAATAATAATAATAATAATAATAATAATAATAATAATAATAATAATAATAATAATAATAATAATAATAATAATAATAATAATAATAATAATAATAATAATAATAATAATAATAATAATAATAATAATAATAATAATAATAATAATAATAATAATAATAATAATAATAATAATAATAATAATAATAATAATTACTAGCGAGTTGTAAGTCGCAATATTTATTCTGTTCCTCAGTATATTAAATTCGCCGGCATTGGCACTCCATTTCAAAGAGAGATCAGTGAGCATAAGAAGATGAAAATGTGAAACTTAAAGCCCATGCTGATGAGAACGAAAGATTTTCAAGGATGGACAACTTGATTTTTCATGAACACCCTGAATACTTTCTGACCGAATTTCCGCTACCCGATACCAGCTCCAGGTCGAACTGCATTACCACCCAAACGGCCACTCTACGTAACAGCATGGAATTAAGCCATACTCATTTGGAAATTAACCTTTTGGAATCGGACATATCCGCTGCCCACAGATTACCAAAGGGGAGAAATGAACAGTTCAGGCCGATTGTTGTTCGATTTAATAATCGACGGATTAGAGACTCCATCATGGGGGTCAGGAGGAAGCTTAAGAGTTATCCGAACAACACTGGGCTGGTGGACCTATCCAAAGTATTCGTGAATAAACACCTGACTAAAGAAACCACTGCGGTCTTTGCCAAGGCAAGAGGTCTGCTGAAGGACAAAAAGATTAACGCTACATGGACTAGAAATGGTCTAGTCTATTACAAGATGACAGACTCTTCTACGGAGAGGCCTCCCAAGGCTGCCTCGATGGCCGAACCGATGGCTATCTAACCTGGACGTTATTCTGTTGTGCTTCTATGGAGTTGTGACTGGATGCGCCATTGTTCAATCTAAAAGACCTAGATAAATTCAGGAGAAACTCATTGGATAAATTCACTGACAGTGACACAACTCTACAACTCCACTCTAATGCGCTCCGGTCAGTGCCGTCAATATTACCCAATTACAATATCGCTTCAACGTGGTGAAAAGCTAGAGACACTGAGACTTTCTCTAAACGAGGAGCACATGTCAACTAGTGAAGCATTCATGCGTTCATGAAACAAGTTTGCCTGAGGAATAAAATAGTTCGGACAATTGCTCACCTCTAAGCATTCTGAAAGCCTCCGTAATATAAAACTGCATATCTCGATCACAGACGAGAAATTCCACCAGTCTTGGGACATCTCTTCACAAGACCACAGCATCAGTGTTTTAAAATGGTATGTAGAGAGAACCTCATCTTCCTTTGGACAATCTTTTTTTATTAGTTCTCTTTTGGCAAAGAATCTGAGCATATGATAGACAATCTGCTGAATTTGAGTCCAGCTCTGAAGCAGACAAACCTCAGCACCTGAAAATGACAACCTGTACTGGAGTACATCATTTCTACATGCAGGATGTTTTGCATTTACAACATGACAGCCTCTCTGTACTATCTTGCAAATGTTGGCAGACGTCGGCCACCCATGCCTTCTTTCACGAAATGGCCAATTCGCGGCTGCTTTGGGCCACTGCGGACACCATACGCAAGCAACAATATCTGTAAGGACAGTGCATCCCACAAATAGTGTACACGCTGGACCAGTACTGTGGCGTTTTTGTTCTGCAATGTGCTCAGGTGAACTAGTATTTGGATTCATTCGAATACGTACATATTGATGTGTGCAGCAAGCCTGCTGAAATTCGAATTTTTTGCAGTGCCAATCATATCTCATATTTCCCAAACGCTGAAGCTTCACAAATCCTGGGTAATCAGGATAGTGCGTTATCTGTGAACAGTTTATCGTGTCGACAAAAGGACTCACGTCATCTGGTAGAACAGGAACGTCTTCTGTGAAGGCCAGCTGATCAGCGTTGCACATCATAGTATCAATGTCGTCGATGCATGAATTTATAGGTTCAACGTATAACTCTATCGAGCTGCCACAAAGAAAGTGTTGCTGAAGCACTTTGTCGTCATACACAATGTGAAATTGCATTGAATGAAACACGTCGCCATGCAACTTAGGGTGCGCACGGCTTGTGCCAACGATGAATGCAGAAACATCATCCTCTCTGAATTTTAAAAAGGACAACAAATTTTATTTTACCAGCTTAAAATCGATTTGGCATGACCCAAACACAAATGAAAATTATTAAAAGCTTTGGTCTCATTTAAAGCGATCCCAAACACATAAATTGTGCTGAAGGCGACACTCTGTGGCAGAGACAAATATGGCAAAACTCATGGTTGACTAGTTGATTGAATTTCAAGTGGCAGAGATACAAGAAACCTGAGGAGCCACGAGAGTCTGTCTTTTCACGAGTCCTGAAAGATGCATGCAGGAAACATTTTCTCTTGCGCAAATTATGTCATGGACAGTCAAAGACTCTACGGCCGCTACTTAGGAGCCTTTATTTGCCTTTATTTGCATCTGGCAAGCGCGCATGCATACTAAGCAGACTCGTCCAGTCAAGACCAAGAAGTCTAAGAAAAGTTCAGTTTATTGTTGAGATTAGAATCCCAGAACATTCTTTGCACAGCGGATTATACCCGGAGGAGAATTCCAGAGTCCTGGGCGCATACCTGTAGACCCATATCCCAATAAGTAGGGCCTACTGCAGCTCATAAATATGTTATAGTAAAACCAGACTTTGGATGAGGGATGAAAACATGGTATTGATGTTAAATTATTGCCGTTACATTAGAAGTTGGATGAGCATATTTATTGCATAAAGTAGTAGTTGTATGAGCGAAGGCATTGATTCTAAATTATTGCAATAAAACTAGAAGTTTGATGAGCGATCAAAATATTTATAGCAGAAGAAGTTGGATGATGTATTAAAATATGTAACAGTAGAAGTACAAGCTGGATGAACGATGAAAACCAGGCCAAAATATATTTTAAACTTAGACCCCATAAATTGGGTCCTCGACAACTCGTATACCCACATTTCGTCTAACGACATTTCGTCTACGACACTTCGTCTAACGACATTTCGTCTACAAGTGTATCTTTATCCATTACGGCTAATCAACAGAGGCCTCTTTCTCATAGTTTCGCTAAAACGTGCTATATATTCTCAGGAATCCAGCTTGTAATAACGGACAAGATTATTTTCATCAATCCAGCTTCTATTGAATGGAAACCTATTTTCAACCATGCATCCAGGTTGATTTCCAGCTTCTATTTACGGGGAAAATTATTTCGATCAATTCAGGTTCTATTTCAACACAGGAATGTTTTCATCAATCCCACTTCCATTTCGGGAAACAGTTTTTTTCATCAATCCAGCTTCCATTTTAAAGTGACAATATCAAATAACTTTGTAGACGAAATGTCGTTCGACGAAATGTCTGTAGACGAAGTGTCGTAGACGAAATGTCGTTCGACGAGTTGTCGTGACACCCATAAATTGTTGGACTACCGGCGCTCAGCCTCGGGACTTGGAAGTTGGGTCTATTCTCAATTTACACTTTTATCACAAAAATGAACATTTTTTTATTGACGAGATCTAAAATATTGACGCCAAATTCTGGATAATTAAAGATCATTTGAAGGTCAAAAATAAATAATTCTGGCAAAAATCAGAGAAAAATTTTCAGATCTCAGCCAATAATTCTTAATATCAGATAATTCTATCTTGTGTTTCTCAGCTTGATGAGGGCTACCTGGGATAAGAAGCCATGCTATTTATGTAAGGCGATCCAAGATTATTTTAAGTTCAAATAATAATTATATAATAATAATAATTATTATTCTATAATGAAACGCCTGACAAACGCACTGCGCTGTACATGTACATGTTATGACGATTAAACAATTCATATGAACACAAATTACAAAGACATAAATCACAAAGTTGCAGCCATGCAAGGCGCAAACTCATTGTACTTTTTCTGCCACCTAGGGAATGAAGGTATGAGCTAAACACAGGTGAAATGGGTATAAGACATTGCCCCTGGATATTACCCCCTGCCATTAACTCCCTGCCATTACCCTCCCCCCCCCTCGAAAATTACCCCCGCAAGATATTACCCCTGCCATTACCCCCCAGCATTTAGTATATATAGTCTATACATACATACATACATACATACATACATACATATATTACATGTATTATGTTTATTATTTATTTATAATATATAATTATATATACAGTGTGGGCCAAAAAAAGGAACCCCTAGACATTTTTGCTAATATTTTGACCTAAAGTAAATAATTTTTAAATCACGTTTTACAGGCTTGAAGGTAATTCATATCTACGTACAACGGCCAAATTTTGCCAAAATATTTCAAACAGAACAAAAGTTATATCACTTTTAGTGAGTCCAACCACTGTTTTTTGATGGTTCAAAAACGTAACGCAACAAAAAGCAAAAAAACGTACTAGTACATATGCATGCACATATATACATACATACATTCATTCATTCAAATATTTATTTATCTACTCAGAGGCGCAAAAAGGTAAGTTTTCAAATGGCCATAAAAAGTATCAGAAACGACCTAGGGAACAGGCGTAGCTCCTGAGGGAGGCTGTTCCAAACCCTGGGCCTACCACAGAGAATGCGCGGTTCTGCATAGTTGCTGTGCGGGCAAAAGGGACCACCACTTCCCCCTCTCAGCAGAGCGAAGGGAGCGACTACCATGAGCCCCTGATACAGGCTGACAGAGGTCTATTAGGTAGGCTGGTGCAAGGCCAAGTTGGCATAGCCAGACCAGAGAGACAGCTCTATACTCGATGCGCTGTCGGACAGGAGATGAGTCGCGCTGCAGGTCGCAGCAGACGGTCAAGACAAGACAACCGGCTAGACGAGTAGACGGCAGACCAAACAGCGATACATACATGCATACATCATTCAAAGCATCATTGTCATAGGCTATGTGTCGATTCAAGATTTCTTAAACTAGGTTTTATCTGCCTATCTAGTCTCAAAGAACTTTCTATCATCTGCATTCCTTCCACGCGCATTTTCACCATCTGCATCTGGCAGAGTCACGTGTGCTGCTCCTTTGATGGACCATCGCCGTAAACCATCGGCGCCATTTTGTTTCACACCGAACCGTTTTTTCGTATGGTTGCATGTATACCATATTCACACCATACCTATTGAGATACATGGTTTGCCCAATATATGCCTCTTCAAACACAAATTGCGAAATTACCGTACATAATAAATCAATCGTCAGATTAGCGTGTGACCACTGATTGTATAGTTAACTATAGTCAAGTCTGTAAGAATGCTGTTTGTAATGTATCATACCAACCGCTCTAATTATTGTAGTTTAATAAAGGTGAGCTCACTATGTCTCTTTGGGGTTTCCTTCCCTGTTGCTCCCTGAAGTCTATGCTTTAATACTTCATAAAATCAGATATTTGTGAACGAACGGTTCAATAAAAGTATTGGTTGTGGCAATGTATGATGCTGTGATCAGAACCTATGCTGTGTGTGTTTCTACCTCCTGCGAAATACCATTTTCATCTCTGCTGTTCAGTCCGAAGTTGCGCATTCCTTAGTTATTATTTTGACTGTGCATTGTTTCAATTAAAGACCAAATTATGCAGTAACATGCTTAGAGAACATAATCACACCTGCTGTTTGTTCTCTACATTAAATCCCTGTCTGCGAGCTTATCCGCAAATATCGGGGGAAGGAGCCCATGTTCAAGCCGATAATAGAATTCACCTATTTGGAAGTCTCTGATCTGGTCGAGTCTAAGTAATCTTAGTTCCGAAAAGGATGGGCCTGAATGTTCCCATTTCTTAATGCCTGCAACTAAACGAACATCCCTCTTCTGGAGGATAATTAGTCTGTTCAATCTCGAGGCGTATGTCGAGGCCCACACCATATTGCAATAGGTGAGGTAAGGGTAAATAAGTGCATAATATAAATTCAATCTGGTTGCTCTTTGGCAGTAAGTATGCTATACGAGTTAAAATGCCCACATTTTTAGCAATTTTAGCTGAAATCTGATTAATGTGAACTTTCCAAGTCATATGTTGATCAATGTGGATCCCTAGAAATTTCGTTGACTCTACCTTCGCAATAGGGGTATCTTTAATACGTAAATCGAAACTGCCAGTCGGAAGAGCTTTCATGTGGGATTTGAATAATATGTAATTAGTTTTGTCTAAATTTAGCGTGAGTTTATTTGCAGCAAACCAGACATCTATCTTCGACAGCTCTACGTTAACTACACGAGTTAGCTCCTGCCAGGAACCGTGGGAGTAGAACATGTTAGTGTCGTCAGCGAATAGCACACAAAACAAAGTTGGGGAGACAAGTGCCAGGTCGTTAATGTAAAGTAAAAATAGAAAGGGTCCAAGATTGGATCCTTGCGGCACTCCATATTTAATCAAACCAAGCTCGGAAAGGGCGCCATTACAGAGGACTCTCTGTGAACGGTTATCCAAATAGCTCGCAAACCATTGAAGCTGATTTCCTCTAACTCCATAGTATTCTAACTTACTTAACATAATCCTATGATCTACCGTGTCAAATGCCTTAGCCAGATCGAAAAAAATCCCTATAGAGTATTCATTATTTTCAATAGCGTTAGTGATCATGTCTTGCATATTCAAAAGTGCCATATACGGCGAGTGTCCGGGCTGAAATCCATGCTGAGACTGACAGATAATATTGAGATTTTTTACATAATTATAAAGGCGAGAGTACATAATGTTTTCATAACATTTTGAGAAATATGGAAGAATAGATATAGGACGATAATTGGCAACATTATCTTTATCACCTTTCTTAAATATTGGAACTACTTTAGGTGTTTTTATTGCCTGCGGAACAATTCCACTATTTAAGGAGCAGTTAATTATCTCGGCCAAAGGTTTGGCGACGATACAGAGAGAAGGTGTTGCTAAACAGGGATCAATATCATCAATGCCTTTGCTATGCGTCAACTTGATGTCTCTGCCAATATCCAAAATCTCCAGTGAGGAGGTTGATAAGAGTCCCATTGAACTCAGACTAGGGTATGAAGATAGCTATCGAAAGAAACTGAAGGTGTAGAAGGTATCTTTTCTGCAAGGGAATGTGCAATGTTAGTAAAACAGTTATTAAATTCATTAGCCATTACATTCGCGTCTTTTACTGTAGCCCCATTTATTGTTAAGGCTTCTATTTGCGTATCTCCATTCCCTAATTGCATTATAGAACGTATAAGTTTCCAAGTGTTTTTAAGGTCTTCTTTGTATTTACAAAATTCGATTTCATAATGATTTTTTTCTGCTTTAATTCTAATTGTCTTAAATTTGTTCCTATATGCAGTGAATTTGTTTTTATTAAATTCATTAGGTTTTTTAAGATATTTTAGGTATAGGGAATTTTTCTTCTTACAAGATTTAAGAAGGCCAGGAGTCATCCAAGGTTGAATAAATTTGGGCTTCTCGGTATTCCTTTTACCAGAGACTAACGGAAATGCCTTATCGTAAGCAGTTTTATATACTTTTAAAAACAATTCATAAATATATGTTAGAGTAAATTCAGAATTTGGATGAGCGATGCAACCGTGGTGTCGATGCTACATTATTGCAGTATCATTAGAAGTTGGATGAACAAATTTATAGCAGAAGTACACTCTAAAGCCGGGTGTTCACAACTAGAACACATTTTTAAACGCCAAATTGTAACACTAATAGAACGCATCCGGGCGTTTCTAATGTTAACGCTGGCATTAAGTTTTTGAACACTAGTGTTAAGATTATTGAACACCTATGTGCGTCACTAATAGAACGCGTCCGGCGTTTCTAATGTTAACGCTAGCATTAAATTTCTGAACACTAGTGTTACGATTTTTAAACGCTTGATGGGTGTTCTACTCGTTAACGCATGACGTGTGCAATGTTTAAACGCGTAAATGTAACACTAATAGAACGCGTCCGGGCGTTCAAACCCTGCTCTAAACGCTAGTGCTCATTAACGGAACACAACAATGTGCTCTTCATTAACACTAGTGTTCTCAACCAATGAACACTTGCCATAACCACAAATTTTCACAGTTGAGAGAAAACACGTATATATTCATAATATACAATACAATATAACCAAAGCAATTGCATGTATAGACCTATATATTACATTCAAACATTAAGACAAAATATTAACACAGCTTTTATATGAAAGTCAGAATTGAGATATAAACTAATAATACGTCAATGCAATTGCACATGTAAGGGTTCGTCCATAAAGGACGCCCCCAAAAAGTACTCCTTTGGGCCTTCCATCACCCTTTGTCCGCTTTTGGCCTTACTCTCCCACTTTGCAGACGTCTGCACTCCAAAGCCAGGTAACAGTTATAATGCATTAACATGCAGAAGACATCCTCACAAAGCTCCTTGTTCTATATCTTAATTTATAAGCACATGCTTAATTGAATTGTCTGAATACTTGCTATTTGAAACTTGAAAGTAAAGCAAGTTTCCATACGTCAATTACAGCACTTAAGGCTGTAAAAACTGAATCAATGTCTCCCATCTTATAATTGAAGTTGGTGCTTAAAGCAGGTTGAACTAAAAGCCTTGTACATGTAGACCCATCTGGACGTCTGCTTAAGCCATAACCATAAGACTTCCTCCCTTGTCCGCATTTGCATGACCCTCCTTCCCTCCTCTGTCCGAATATCATATATATGTGAATGAACCACAACAAGTGTCATGGATATTTAAATTTAAATCCAAATGCTAATAAAAAAAATAAAAGCACACATGCATATTCCAACAGAACATAGAACTACAAATATCCTAAATTAACTAGAAATTAATTACAATGCCATTGACATTGATGATAATAATTGTTAACATTGAAATTTCACATTCAACTTTAGCATCTGAAAATCCTGCAAATAATGGTTCTTTAAGATTTTGTCAGTATCACAGGATAAGACGTGGTTAATCGTCGGGTAATGACTCCTGCAAACTTTCCATAACAGCACACAGTTTCGTAATGAAAATTGTTAACTGCTGAATTGCTGGTGTCCTTCACATAATTGTCAGAGTTTGGAGAACGCCCAAAAGATTAGCATAAAACCTAGAGTATTCTAGGTCGAAAACATAGTGTGAGACAAGCAGCAGCAGGGTGGCACTCAGAATATTGGTCTTTGGCACTTTAGTCTGCAGCTGTGTCACCCACAATGAAAATGCGGGTAAGTCGTCGCTCACTGTCAGAACAATGATATGCAGGGCTCACTCTCCCCTGTCTCCAAAGACTGTGCCACAGCATTGTCTGCAATGATCTGAAACAAAGTGCACAACATTCAAAATGACTAGTACTGCAGTATGTGTAAAAATGTTATAGATGACGTTTGATTGAACATTATGCACATTGAAAGGCAGGCATGAAGAAGACACAGAGAGAAGCAAGTGTACAAGTCATCATTGTCCCATAGTTTAGGTACACTGGATAGGTTGCAAATATCAAAATATGGAAATATATTTGAGCAGTTGAAAATGTATTAATTTTAGTTTATAAAATGGCTTGAACATTCAACTAATGAAACTGTAATAATATCCTTAAAAAGAACTTACATTCAAGAGTAATTTGCAAACTATGATTATTAATTATTTGTTTGTAATCACCATGGCACATTGAATTGCTCCTTGCATTTTGAGTAAATTTATAGCAATGAGAAATTGTGATAAAAATTAGACCATAGAAAACTTTTTGAATCAACGGTCACTGATCTTCAACACAACTATTACAGTGGAAGCTGGAAAATGCTGGCCTCTTTCCTTCTCACTTCCCTGGCTGAAATGTGTCTCGTGCTCTACAAGTGAACTGCACGAGTAACATTCGGCCAGTACCCCATACAAAAAGAGACCAGACATATAATCATAATCGTAATAATCTCTACACTTCTGAAGCACCACTAAAAAGCCTGTTTTGAGATTTATGTGGTGTAAAGAGACTTTATGGATCCAATCTATTATCTATTTTAGCAGTTAACCCTGTATACTAAATAATGAACTCTAACTTCAGCATTACATTTTTAAGCTGTGAAGAAACAATAAAACAAGAAAACACATTTAATTATAAACTTTACAAATTCCAAAATGCTATCAGAAGCATGTTAAATAACATCAACTTCAGGCAGTAAAACAACACTGCCGACTACTTAAATTGTTATATTTCTGTCCTGCGAACCCGCATGCCACTCTGAAATTTGCTTCATGCTGATGTGATCTGGTCCAACGATTCCTGAAATTTGACAAGAATTGGTCCCAAAAAACAAGAATCACACCGAAAGCAGTTATTATAAATGTTAAGTGTTAAATGGGTTAGTATCCATGTTAGGTGCTAAATGGTTAGTATCCATGTTAAGTGCTAAATGGGTTATTATCCATGTTAAGTGCTAAATGGGTTAATTACATTTCATCAATGAAACCGAGGAATCAGAAGTTGCGATATTACAAAGACTATAGCGTCGCGCTTAGACTGATTTAGAGTACATTGCAATTTGCTATTGAATATTATGACGTTACGTTTGCACATTTCGTGCGGAGACATACTCACGCTTGTGTAGTTTTACAACAATTTTAAGCACATAATGAACCTGTCCAAAAGATTTATAGTTTCAGCAGTATCTTTGATAATAAAACTTCGCCATATAGTTCAAAACATAACCGCCATTCCGCCAAGAACGAATGTGGGTCGCATATATACGTAGACTTCATTAATATTCATGACCCTATGGAAACAATGCGCCTCGATAGTCGCATGGTTTAGTTTGCTTTACAAACTGAAAGAACATAATTATCATATACAAAACGAAACATTAGAATTTATTATAATATCTAAATTTCTAAAATATATCTACTGCGATGACTGACTGAATACTAAACACAACCTTAGCGAACTATTTTATGGACAGGTCACCAATTCGCGGACGACGACGTGATTAGTATTCATTATGTTGGCGTCTAAACTGAAAAATTATCATAATTATTTAACCTAAAATCGTAGGTCGTTGGAACCCTGTCAATGTCATCTAAGACCATACGACAATAATTGTCAATACAGGCTCCATTATTATGTCCTACCATGTGGCGCTGTAATTGTGGTAAGCCTCCCTGTAGACTTTTGATAGCTGCTGTTTAACTACACACTGTCAAAAAAATGATTAGCGTCGCCATCCTCCTTTCTCCAGGATTGGGTTAGCACTGTCGGAGTGCGAGCACAGACTTTACACACTGGCCGACGCTCGAACCGCCACATACCACAGTCGTTGTTGATAGGTTAATTTCGACAGAATTACTGCATCATCTGACTAATCGT
>JACEVL010002624.1:0-18695 GCA_020284085.1 Aporrectodea caliginosa
TCATTAAAGGTAGGAAGATCTCTCAGATCCCTCAGGAATTAAAAAATTATATGTATAATACAAAAAAACATTCTGGGACGGCTAGAACTCGCCAGGATCCGTCAAGATTGCGTCAAGCTCCAGATGATAGTGGGTGAATGGCGGTATTGATGGGCAGTGTTATTTCTATTAACTGTAACTGTAACTGAAATAGCAAAATAACTGAAAAATGTCTTGCAGTTAACTGTAACTGTAACTGAAACTGAAAAATACTGAATAACTGAAACTGTAATAGTAACTGAAAAACGAAAACTGTATAACTGAAAAATAACAAAAGTTAACTGAAAAATAAAACATGAGTGTTTTTCTTACTTACTTTTTGAATGGTAATCCTACTCTAGTCTACGGTCAGTTTTCTATACTCATTTCACTGCTAGTTTCTTTTCAGTTTTCTATGCTAGTTTCACTTCTGGTTCCTTTTCCGTTTTCTATGCTCGTTTCACTTCTGGTTCCTTTTCAGTTTTCTATGTTCGTTTCACTTCTGGTTCCTTTTCCTTTCGTTGTGTTGTCGTTGGCAATAAACCGTAAATTCGTAAAACAATCCACGACTACGAAAATAATGTTTAAGCCAAGTAGTGGTCGAAAAGTAGAAGTGGCGTGTGGGAACATTTTTTGTTATGAAGCCGCAGACGAAAAAGTCGATGTCGTGTTCACACCGTTGGTGGCAACGACGTTGAAAACCATGAGTGTGGCATGCTAATTATCGGAACAGAGCAAGTGTTAATCTGGAACGTCGAGTTTTCCTTAAAGTAGACCGAAAATACGTTAAATCGCATTGATTTGCTGCGTAAATTTTTCTGGTAACTGTTCAGAATACTTGTGGTCAGTGTGTCATTAGTCATGACTTGTGAAAAAAAAATAACTGATGCTATAACTGAAAAATAAAGAGAAATAACTGAAACTGTAACTGAAAAATAAAAATAAATAACTGAAACTGAAAAATCTGATTTCAGTTAACTTTAACTATAACTTTAACTGAAAAATCATAAATTAGATAACTGTAACTGTAACTGAAAAACCATAACTGAAATAACACTGTTGATGGGGAACTGAGATTATGCGGAATTCAGTGGCAAGATAGTTCAACAGTCGAGGTGCAGTGTAGCCTAGGACTTCTTCTCATACTTCTTCAGACTTCTTTTCAGACTTCTTCAGACTTCTAATAATTCTTCTTATTTTTCTTGCATCTTAAGACTTCTTCTCGCACTTCTTCAGACTTCTGCTCATAATCCTACAGACTTTCATGCTTCTTCAGACTTCTCATACTTTTTTCAGACTTCTCGTAATTCTTCAGACTTCTTCTCATACTTTTCAGACTTCTTCTCACAAATTATCAAACTTGTTCTCGTACTGCTTCAAACTTCTCAAACTTCTTCTCATACATCTTCCTGAATTTGGCTGCCTTTCTTTTTGCCTAGGTGGCGCTGCTCTCGACCTTAACGCCGTTACACCGAAGCCATGCAAGTGGATAACGGATATGACGTGGCTGAACCTCGTCGAACTCTCCAAAGTTCATGGCTTTGGCGATATAACCAACCAGGTATACACTTACTAATACATACACACACGCAAACATACATGCATACATTCACGCATACATACATACATACAAACAAACATACATGCATACATACATGCATACATGTATAAATATACTCATACATACATACATACATACATACATACATACATACATACATACATACATACATACATACATACATACATACATGCATACATGCACACACATACATTTATACACACGCAAACATACGTGCATACATTCACGCATACATACATACATACATACATACATACATACACACATGCATACATACATACATACATACATACATACATACATACATACATACATACATACACACATGCATACATGCATGCACACATTTATACACACGCAAACATACGTGCATACATTCACGCATACATACGTAAATGAATACAATTATGACAAAGCTCGTAGAAGGCGTTAAATGAATTTTTCGTGGATGTTACAAACCGTGCTCTATCCTCTGTGTGTCCATTGGATTGTAGATTCAGCGTAATGAGAAAGCGTGGAAACAGTGGTTCGACAAGGAAGCCCCAGAGGAGGAACCGATCCCTGACAACTACGGAGCCTTGCTCGACACTTTCCGCAAGCTCCTACTCATTCGGTCAGCATCTCTAAAAACCTTGCCTCGGCGCGCTAGTTCGCAAATTGACCCTTCTGGGAAAATTTACCACGAATTGTTCCGAATTTGATCAGATTAGCCCAGCCTTTATGCACAAACTATCTAGTTCTGATATTATTCGACAGATTGCACCAGCGTTCGTATCGTATCGCATCTGATAATTTATAAAGCGCCTATCACAGACTGACAACCCGATGGAAAGAAAGTCGCTACTATCTAGCTACTCAGCATCAATCGGTAGCGCCGAGCACTGAGTGAAAGACTTGCTCAGAATCCCTTCACAATAACCGTCTCTGGGGAACTCGAACCCTCACTCTCTGCGTTACAAGGGGAGCGCGCTAACCAATCGCATACAGTGTCCCACTACTTATATTTAGATCCATTTATTACCTTTTCAATAAAGGTGTTTAACGACTTAGAAAATTCGAAGAAACTATTTGAAATTCGAATTAAAGTTAATTTGTCTGTTTTCTCCCATTTTTATATAGTGTCAGTTGACATCGTTTTAAAGGTGTCTAAGACGACCGATCTAATCAATCACATTGGGTCAACAGTTTAACGGCAGCTTATGACAACATAGGCCGTTGCCGCCGACAACGATTATATTTTGGCATATTAATCAATCAATCACATGCCGTAAAATTGTTTCGGCTTAACGACACTTTCATATCGAAGATGATTAGTGTCGGAGGCAGAAAGCAACCTCGTACTCCACGTTTAAATTGCGACCGAGCCACCCGCAGTAAAGATCCGAGAAATTAATCTCTGATAAACCGACCCGACCGGGAAGCGAACCCGGGGCGCCAGCGTGACGAGCGGGCTACCTACCCACTCGGCCACTCAGGATCTCTATCACATGCCGTGTCCCACTACTTGTATATGCACCCGTTTATCACCTCAAATAAAGGTATTTAACGACTTAGAAATTCCAAGAAAATGTAAGACAACGCAGACAACTATTTGCCTAGGTTGTCCCATTCTTATAGGATTGGTTGACGCAGTTTTAAAGGTGTCTAAAACGACCTCTCTAACCAATCGACTGCTGTCATTTTAATTATTCTAAATTTTGATGCTAGTTCAGTTTGGACTCTGGAATATCTTTTTTGTGCAATAGACACCGGCGCTATAGAAATTACTAGCTAGTAATTGTAGGCTTGTAATAGCTAGAGCAATCTTCTTTGGGGGGGCCCGGTAGCGCATTGGATAACATCTGGCACAGAGACCGAGAGGTACCGAGTTCGAGCCCCGTAGGGCGGATATGCTTTGTAGGCTGCTATTAGCGCCGTTGTATTGCAGGCTGTCTGTTCTGTTAGTAGTTAAGATTTAAATTGCATAACATGTAGACTGTAGAGTTTTGTGAAGGTAACAACATGAAAATAATGAATACATGGTTTGAACAGCCAAAAAGAAGGTTGTACACATGGACGTCACCGGATGGGAAACATAGGAATCAGATTGATTATATACTGATAAATAAAAGATGGTATAGCACAATAAGAGATGTGAAAACAAAACCAGGTGCGGATTGTGGAACCGATCATGAATTACTAGTGACAACAGTGCAAACAAAATTAAAAAAACTTAAAAAAGGGGAAAGATTGATCACATTCGACTGTAAGGAAATAACACAGGAATACAGAGTAGAAATAAGGAATAGATTTGAAATATTAGAGAGGGATAAAGCGGAGACAGAAGAGGTTGAGAACAATTTATGGGAAAAGACGAAGAAAGTGATTTTAGAAACTGCAGAGAAATACATTCCGAAGAAAAAAAAAGACAAAACAACACCATGGCTATCGAAAGAAGCTATCAACATAGCAATGCAAAGAAGGGATGCAAAAAGGAAAGGAGACAAGGACAAAGTAAGAAAATTGAACAGTGCATTTCAAAAGCAAGCACGCATGGACAAAGAAAAGCATCTAAATGAAATGTGCAAGGAAATGGAGGATGAGGGAAGGAAAGGAAGAACTAAAGCAATGTTCTCAAAAGTGAGGGAAATAACGAGGAAAAACACACCAAGAATGGGATCATTGAAAGCAAATGATGGACACATAATTGCAGATGAGGAAGGAATGAAGAACAGATGGAAGGAATACACAGAAGATTTGTACAATGAAGATAAAAGAGTAAAGGTAGAAAAAATTGATGTAACAGAATATGAAATTGAGCCTGAAGTCATGGAAGCAGAGGTAGAATGGGCTATTAATCAATTGAAAGATAATAAGGCACCGGGTCGAGATGGGATACCAATAGAAATGATAAAAGCTGGGGATGGTGCGATGACAAAGACAATAACAAAAATTTGCAATATCATATGGACAACTGGAAAATGGCCAGAAGATTGGAAAAGCTCTGTTTTTATTCCGCTATTCAAAAAAGGAGACGCGAAAGAATGTGAAAATTATAGAACAATAGCAATGATATCACACATAAGTAAAATTTTACTTAAAATAATACATAAAAGAATGGAATGTACAATAGAAAGAGAGCTTCCTGAAAGTCAAGCAGGGTTTAGGAAATCTCGTGGAACAAGGGATCATATCGCCAACATGAGATGGATTATGGAGAGACAAAGGGAATATGGACAGAAAGTATACATATGCTTCATCGATTATAGTAAAGCGTTTGACTGTATTAACCATGAATTGATGTGGAAAACTTTGGTAGAAATGGGAATACCGAAACACTTGGTACAACTTCTTAAGGGATTGTACGAAGATCAGATAGCGGTGATAAGAACAGAATATGGAGATACTGACGGATTCAGGATAAAGAAGGGAGTACGGCAAGGTTGCATTTTGTCTCCTTTTCTATTTAATTTGTATGCAGAAAGGATAATGAGGCATGCAGGTATGGATGAAGCTGAAGAAGGAATAAAGATAGCGGGAAGAACATTGAACAATCTGAGATACGCTGATGACACAACACTATTGGCCGGCAATAAAAATGATTTGATAGAATTAATAAGAAGGCTTAAGAGAGAAAGTGAGAAAGCAGGACTCTATTTCAATATAAAGAAAACAAAGATCATGACAACAGAGGAGGAGGATAGTTTTGTAGTAGACAATGAGGAAATAGAAACGGTAACAAGCTTCACATTTCTGGGATCAGTAATAGAAAAAGAAGGAAAATGTGATATGGAAATAAATCGTAGAGTGGCGATAGGAAAAGCTGCAATGAATGGTCTGGAAAAAATATGGAAGGACAAACATGTCAGTATAGACACAAAAAAAAGATTGGTGAAAGCTCTAATCATACCAACAGTAACATATGGCAGTGAGACATGGACATTGACTAAGAAAACGAGAAAAAAGATTAACGCATGCGAAATGTGGATATGGAGGAAAATGCAGAGAATTTCATGGACGGAGAAAAAGACTAACGAATGGGTGCGCAGGGATATAGGAATTGAGAAAGAAGAGACACTTCAACAAACAGTGCTAAGAGCAAAGTTGAGGTTCTTTGGACATATCATGCGATCAGACGGACTGGAAAAGGAAATGATGTTAGCATATGGAGAGGGAAGGAGAAAACAAGGACGACCAAGGATAAAGTGGATGGACGAGATACATGAAATAACTAGAATGAATTTGACAGAACTGAGAGATGCGACGGCGGACAGAAGAAAATGGAGGAACTTGATCATGACGGTCGCCAGGGTTCAACGAACTGACAGCACAAGGTAACAAGGTAACATGTAAATGTACAGCGCAGTGCGTTTGTCAGGCGCTTAATAAAGAAAAGATATTATTATTATTATTATATTATATTGACGCCTGTTATGCAGATACTTTGGTTTGACCTGTTTTTTCCTGGTTATGTCTTCAGTTGCTGGTGTCCGGACCGTATCCTGTCTCAGGCCAGGAAGTACATTGCGGACTCGATGGGACCTCGATACGTCGAACCAGTCATCCTGGATCTGAGGGCGATGTGGGAAGAGAGCGACAAGAAGTCTCCGCTGATTTGCCTCCTATCGATGGGATCAGATCCAACAAGTGCCATTGAAGACCTGGCCAAGAAAAGCGGATTAGGTTCTATTCATAATAACACTAATAATCGTACTACTGCTACTGCTACTACTACTACTACTACTACTACTACTACTACTACTACAACTACAACTACTACTACTACTACTTCCACTGCTGCTACTGCTGCTACACTACTACATTAGTTACTATTGTAAATTGCTGCCACCGATCAAGCAATCGCGCTACTCCCTGCGGCCACGGTCCCATAACCGTGAGCTTCCCATGTTTGACAACCTGTCTCAGAAATGCTTCCTTGCCCGGATGCTATACAAATAAACTATGTTTTTCCCTAGATCTGGCTATTTAAGCCCTTCATTTTCCCCTATGACTAACTCTAGCTCTTCTTCCTCTGTACAATAAAGCCTCTCATTCAATTCTATGGTTGTATAAAGAAATTTTTGTTTATTTGTTTGAATGTATTAATCTTGCTATGTACAGTGCTGTGCGTTTGCTAGTGCTTCTCAATAAAGAAAATACTTACTTACTTACTTACTTACTAAACTACGATTTCACGCCAATCATCCTCAATATGACGGCATAATTACAACTATACGCAATCAATTGAGTTCGGATTACACACCCTTTAAACGCTTTTGTTTCACTTTATAATTTTATATTGCTCAGACACATTGGGTTATAATAAGAAGGGTCATTTCGACGTGGACAAGATGTAACACCAAAAAATACAGATCTCGAATTAGACACCTTTTTTACTCTCTATTACAAGATATATATCATGGCGTTCAAGAAAATGTCACGGTTTAAGTTCCAGAATGCCAAGTAATGTCTGTCGATGTCAGCGGCCTTTGTTACTCTAAGATTTCATTAAACTCTGCATCCATCCATCCAATCGCTTAGATGACTTGTGCACGAGATTATTATTATTATTATTATTATTATTGTTATTATTATTATTATTATTATTATTTTTTTTTTTTTTGCCCGAGGTAGTTCTATTCCCTCAGGCTATGAAAACTATGTCCGAAGACGTGGGTTCTGGAACGGCCGCTCACTCAACAAGTTCTTGCTTATTATTATTATTATGAGAGTTTATTATTAACTAGATATTTGCCCGTCCTAAGACGCTGGACTCGTGTTGATTCTGTGTTGACTCTCTGGCGTGTTTGTTCATTGGCCGCTATACGCGACGCGCCCCTACCGAATTCGTTTTACCATAATGTAAATGATTTACGCACCAGCTTCGCTGGATTACCTAGGGGCAGCACTTTCTGTTGACTCTCTGGCGTCAGAACTTAGCGGTTTCCCTCAGAACTTTCTGTTGACTCTCTGGCGTGTTTGTTCATTGGCCACTATACGCGACGCGCCCCCTACCGAATTAGTTTTACCATAATGTAAATGATTTACGCACCAGCTTCGCGTCAGAACTGGCCCACCTCGCGTTTCCCTCATCTGAGCCTCCAGCTCGAGAAACAAAAAAATGCATGCTGCCATCTGGCGAATGACTTGCGAAACAGCGTGTAACAGCACGCATCAGACAGACCAGGCAGGCATGCATGCACCCACGCACGGAGATTTCTGTGCGTTTATATTATTAATATTATTATTATTATTATTATTATTATTATTATTATTATTATTATTATTATTATTATTATTATTATTATTATTATTATTACGTTAATTAATTAAATTTGTAACGCGCGCACGGTCACACCGAAATGTGAATCTGAGACGCGGATTTTCAGCTGTTAGGAGAAGATGCAGTTAGATGTCCAGCTAAATAAATCAAGTGCTTGAAAGCCAAGGACAAATAGTGAAAGCCATTATCATCATCATCATCATCATCATCATCATCATCATCATCATCGTCGTCGTCGTCGTCATCATCATCATCATCATCATCATCATCATCATCATCATCATGCATTTACTGAGCGCCATTATCTAATGACCAAGCATCAGTCGATGGCGCTGAGCAATTGTGAGTGACGAACTTGCTCAAGGTCCCTACACAGTAATCGTCTCAGGGGAGGAAGCTCGAACAAGTGCGACCGCTCTAACCATTCGGCTACCATGTCCCACAATGTCGTTGATTCCCACAGTTTAACGTCAGTTTGTGCCGTTTTGTCTCATGTCGAATTGATTTCATTTTAGAATGTCGATGCATATCAATGGGTCAGGGACAGGAGATTCATGCTCGGAATCTCTTGGCGGTCTTCATGCAATCGGTAAGCATGCACAAATGATTGTTCGTATATATGTCTGTAGCCATATATTCATATAGCACTACAGCTGGCATCAGCTTAGTCAGCAATTGCAAAAATAAGAATATACTTACTTACTTTCAGCCGACGTATCGGAGCTCTTGCTAAGTTTACAGCTACTATGAAATGCATTAACAAAAGAACGACGAAAGATTCTAGCATGACAAAAGATTCTAGGATGACGAAAGATTCTAGCACGACAAAAATCACATGTAATGTTGTGCTATGCTATTGTATATTATGGCATGTTATGATATGTTATGTTACAATATGTCATCGTATGTTATGTAATGGTATGTTGTATTATAGTATGGCTATCAGTGCTGGCTAGTTACTTTCTATAAGTACTCAGTTGCCTTCATGGTACGTTATGTTATGGTGTTATGTGATGTTATGGTATATTATGTTACGGTATTTCGTGTTATAGTATGTTATGTTTATGGTGCTGTGTGATGTTAGTTATGGTATGTTAGTAATGTTATGTTCCCGTAGTGTGATTCTGAAATGAATGAATTTGGAAGAGTATAATTGCTGAAACCATTGTTCTAGGGAGGTTGGGCGCTGCTGCAGAACTGTCATCTCGGTTTGGCGTTCATGGATGAGTTGCTTGACATCATCGCAGCAGCAGACAACATCCACGATTCATTTCGACTCTGGCTCACGACTGAAGTCCATCCAAAGTTCTCCATCGGTCTACTCCAGGTCAATGGAATCACCTTCATTCATCCATTTATGTAATGTAATGTAATGCAATTGGAAATTTATATAGCGCCCTTCAATATATCTACTCAGAGGCGCTCTCTGCGCTAGCCTAATGTCAATACGAACGAATGTAATTATTACATCAGTTAGCGAAACAATGCACAGTAAGCTGAAAGAGTCACCAGTGGCGGGCCCACGCACACCAGTGTAACCAACCAACGGAATCCTGTCGACAACTGAAGATAGCATGTTCACGATCTATCTATGGGGTGCTCGATGGTGTAGTGGTTAGCGTGCTGGACTGTCAGTCGTTCGTAAGGTCGGGAGTTCAAATCCCTACCAGGGCAGAAATTTGGTTTGAGATTTCAGCTCCACCTGTGCCCCATAGCCAACTCATCTATAATGAGTACACTGACCGTACACTGTAGGTGGGAAGATGAGACGGCGAGGGAGAGGACTTGCCACCCGGTCTCATATGCCGAGGCTAAGAAAATGAAGTCGTCTTACACTTCATACCCATGGCTGCCTCTCAGGCATGCTCAATGAAATGCTCTTCTTCTATTTTCTGACTTAACGGACTGATCTCGATGTAGACCTGATTACGGCCTGGCTTTGGAGCGCAATCGGTCGATACATTAGACAGCGGTGCAACAGAAGTTACTTATTACAGTTATGTAAGACGTTGAGCTCTGTGGTGAGGTATCGAATCCGTCAATTGTTTTGCAATTTATGTTTTGAATAGATATCGATCAAGTTTACGAATGAGCCACCGCAGGGAATCAAGGCTGGATTGAAGAGAACGTACAACAACATAACACAGGACTTCCTCGAGATCAGTACACTGCCTCAATGGCGACCAATGCTCTACGCCGTCTCATTTCTACACACAGTCGTACAGGTATATAGCTCACTCACACAGGACGCCATCACATGGTCTTAAGTATTGTATAGCTATAACGGAATGTATGGAGACGCTTATTTCTTACCGTTTAGTCTCTTGAAAGATATTGAACGGATCTTAAGGTCCTGAACGCTGTTTCGTGCTATGTTTTATTAGATACCAATTCAAATGTATTGATGAGAGAGCTTCGTAAGTCCAGAAGCTAACCAAACTTGTCCTAAAACCCAAGAGAGTATGTCTATACTATTAGAAGGAGACACTGTCTTGTCAAGTAACAGAAACGCGGCCAGCACATCGCTCTAAAAAGTCGTTAACTTCCCAGCTACGACCGTCATCAAAATTCTTCTCCAGGGTAACAGAGACCACGTACAAACAACTTGCCCAAGGTTGTTACACGGAGTCTCTTTAAGAAGCTCGAACCCTCGACCGTTTAGTCACGTATACCTATTAGCATATGCCCATAATTGCATCAGCCACTGTGTTACAACAAATGTAATAGTATCTAATTTGACAAAAGACAGTGGGAACAATGCATTCGATTCTATTCACCATACACTTTCAACCTACATCGCATACATGCATTCTTGCCGACATTTAGCTGTCACCAATCGTAGGCCTAATCGTAATCTCGAGATTTCTATAGTGCCCAGAAAAGCGAAATCTCGGAAACCAGCTTATTCACAGACGCTTAGTGAAAACATAATCGATAGGCTGGGTGAAATAATCAGCTCCAGGTCAAGATCATGAATATGATGCTGCACACTTTCATCAGCTGTCGTCAAATGCTTGGTTCTTTTTCACTGGCTACTATTGGCCTCTTATTTTGTTCACGAGTGGCTGGTAAAACCGTCGGATTGTGTTTGTGTGTTGCGTGTGATAGGAAAGACGTAAGTTTGGACCTCTGGGCTGGAACATTCCGTACGAATTCAACCTGGCCGATTGGTCAGCTAGTGTCCAGTTTATCCAGAATCACCTGGACGACATTGACCCAAAGAAGGTGACCGTTAACTCTGATTGGATGCTTTCATACGGTAACAATATGAACAATGTAGCGCATGGGTTTCAAGTGGTTATGGATTAGAATCACTGAAAATTGCCAATAGCCATTTCGTCTTTGTTTTCCTTTGAAGGCTATATTAGTGTCCACTGAGACAATGCTAACGAACGTCTCATAAGTATGTTGTTCTTTGGCTGGCGTTCACTGACAGTTGCCCTTGGTCCTCCATCTGGAAATCTCTACCTCCTCATGCTCGCAACTCTCATACGAGAAACTGTTCCAGTTCTAAACTGAAAATGTCCATCTTCCTCTCTACTTGTGGCTCTTAATGTTTGTCCACTTCTGAACTTTTTAAGGAGGTATTATCAGATTGCAGTTGTATTGTATGTAATTGAACATTTATATAGCGCCTCTTCCAGATATCTACTCAGAGTCGTATTGTATTGTATTGTGATGTGTAATAGTATCATTCAGACATTTCCACAATTTAATCTGCAACTCTCGCTGCTCTTAGGTTCGTGGTGGTCCAAGCATTTCAGGTAGCTGTGGTTTTTAAACAATTCATATTTGTGGCGCCGGTTTTGTATGGTCTAGAAAAACTCTAGATGATTGATTGATTCATTGGCTTGATGGTTGATTGACTTAGGCTACTGGTTGATTTAGTATTTTAGTGCACTGATATTTGATTTATTGCTTCTTTTCTTGTCTAGGGAGTATCATGGACCACCGTCCGCTACATGCTTGGTGAGGTTCAATACGGAGGTCGTGTCACCGACGATTTCGACAAGAGACTGCTCAATACTTTTGCAAAGGTGACCATGGTCATAATCTCGAGATTTTTCTATTAGTGCACAACTAAAACATGAAGGATCGGATAAGCTATAGAAGTATAGACGTCACTAGATTAGATTGGCTATAGAAGTTATAAGTTTAGATTGGGTTAGCTATAATAGAAGTCATTTGAATAGATTGGATTTGAATAGATTAGATTTGTAGGAAGTGTGAGACGAGTGTCCTACTTAAAGAGGTACAAACGGTGTCACTCGTAGCGTTTAATTTTGTATTGTATCTTGTTCTATTGTATTGTATTGCTGACTAGACTTCGTTTGGTAAAACAGATAGTCAATCTTAAAAACTGGGTAACAGCAAAAATGTTCCCATTACCCACCGTGAGACTAGAAAAAAGCTTATTAGTGAACCGGGAAACTAAAGACTTGAAAAACTGTTTCGTTAGGTTTGGTTTTCGGAGTCGATGTTCCAGGACAGTTTCCAGTTCTACGTCGCATATCAGATCCCTGGTAAACTGAAGAAGATCGAGGAAGTGCGGAACTTCATCAACGCCATACCTAACATCGACAGCCCAGAGGCGTTTGGACTTCACCCGAATGCAGATATCACGTACGTAGGCCTATTATAGTCAATTTCTACTAGGGTGTGACCGATTGGCAATTTTTGCCGATTTCAGATTCCGATTAGTTGAATTGATTTTTCGCCGATTCCGGGGACAATTTTATTATTTTACACCCTACTTTCTACCTCATGATCCAATCTAATGTAATGTTTATGTGACTGTGTCCTTGTATAGACACTTAATAAAGAGCTTTTTAAGTATAATAATAATAAAATAATATCTTTTCTTTAATAAGCGCCTGACAAACGCACTGCGCTGTACATTTACATGTTATGCAATTTAAATCTTAACTACTAACAGAACAGACAGCCTGCAATAAAACGGCGCTAATAGCAGCCTACAAAGCATATCCGCCCAACGGGGACTCGAACTCGGTACCTCTCGGTCTCTACGCCAGTTGTTATCCAATGCGCTATCGGGCCCTCACGTCTGCGCCAGTCTGCTTGTATAGCGCTATTATCTTAATGAACTTATGACTTACATATAGCGCCCTAATCATAATAAACTACCGAGGACCTACTCTACGTCAAATGCTCATCGTCCATTACTGTCAGGTCAGAGGTCACAGAGCAACGAAACCCGCATTAGCAACTACTCTGCCTCCTGTCTCTGGTCTCTCTGGCAACAACTGGACTCTGACCTCCACTTGACGTGGATCTATGGACGACCCTCCTGATACGGGGCAGCGCTCTTGAATAAGCTGGTGCCCGGCGCTTAGCTTCGGAGTAGCGTGTTTCAGAAATTTGAGAACTGCGATTACTATTACGAATCAGAAGGCCTAGGTATTCTTTCAATTTTTGTTTATTATCAATACAGAACGACATAGACGCATTTCTGCTTACAAGTAAATAGATTCTGAGTTGTCTGTGGTCTAGTGACCAGAATTAACGTTTCTGAAAACGACTCTGGTAATGTATGGTGTCCAAGGACGAATATTCACTGGAAACCATAAAGGTACCGCTGCATAGGCTTGGTCATCAATGATCAGTTGCAATGTAAGATAGATAGAGTACAATGCATTACATACAGAGTGTGTCTGTGTAGATACCAGAGCAATTTGGCTCGTGACATTCTCGATACGATCCTGAGCATTCAGCCGAAGGACAGTAGCAGCGGTGGAGAGACGAGAGAATCCGTCGTCTACAGGATGTCTGAGGATATGCTATCCAAACTACCTCCCAACTATGTCGTCTTTGAGGTCAGTCAACATCACGAATATGCTCATTTGATTTTTTCATTGGTATAGAGTGGACAAATTGAATAAAAAGTTTCGGAATATTCGTGTCATCAAAGTCCTCAAACCATTAATTGATTATTCGGCAATTTTGTTTGGCAATAGAAAGCTATATTCTGTATCGAATAAAGCAAACGGCATCAAAATCGGTTTACTACTTTGCAAATTATGGCAAATTCATAGGCAACGGCTGAATTAAAGAATATTCTACATTGTTGACCCCTCTCGCCTATTTCAGCTTCTAGCTCAGTATCTAGTGAGCGACAAGCGACGGGTTTCAAGCCCTGGCGTCACCAATCTATACCGTAGCGACCGTAAAATTTAATGGCCTCGATCTGCTCATTTTTTTACGAATGGATAGGGTGAGCTCCTTCACCACCGCTGCCCGTTTGAGTGTAAGGATCATTTAGCGCGCGCAAAGTCACAGAATGCTTATCTGAGGCGCGGTCATAGTCAATCGCCAGGTATAGAGCTGTTAGTTTAGATATCCAGATGTTTGAAGGCCAATGAGAGGCTTTTCATTTTATTTTAAAATTGTCTGCTTTAAGGAAGAGATAAAGTTCCATTCGTTTCGACAAAAAAATAATAATAATAATAAACGACGAAAACTACTACATGATAAGAAATCAATTTAGACACCTTTAAAACTTATAATTTTTAACTTATATATAATTTCATCAGGCGCTTTTGTAAATGTTTTGGTTGCCCAAACATGTTTCTTTGTATTCTGTAAAGTTAGTTCGACGTCAGCCACAAGATGACGCTGAACGCTGATAATAATAATAATAATAATAATAATAATAATAATAATAATAATAATAATAATGTTGTTGTTGTTGTTGTTGTTGTTGTTGTTGTCTGAAAAGTCATCTCAGCAGATCTCAGAGATCTCTTATTATTATTATTTATTATTATTATTGTTATTATTATTATTATTATTATTATTAAGTAGTAGGACGTGATCGATGGGCGCCTTGCTTGGCTGCCATACAGTTAAATTCGACTCCTGTTAAACTTAATAATTATCGTCTGTTACTACTGTGTCATGTAAATATTACTGCTTACTAGTCTTGTTAGTTTGAATTAATACAGAAGAATATTATTATTATCCACCGTTTAACGACATCTTATGTAGTGTCATGTGACTAGTTTGATCGTAGCACTTTGACGAACAGGAAAGTTTTGCGTCTTCTTTGCAAAACAAATGCTTTGAAGTTTAGTAATTTATGAATGAAAATCTACGAATAATTATCTCAACCGAAGCAGCAAATTGCCTGTTGGTATTTTATAGATCATATCTAACATACGGTGTTGAAACTGAAGTGGGCGACAACTGTGGGTAAGAAAGGAACTGATCTTTGTTGCCTTATGGCAACAAAGGCCGTTGACGTCGAAAGAAAATGTTTTGGCATAATACCGCTTGCTTTCACAAAGCACACCCTTTATAAACTTTAAAAAAGACATAAGATTGATTACTTTATACCAAACTCCAATACAAATATAGCTGTATTAAGCCAAGCTAATTTTTGCCGACTTCAACGGCCAAACTCCAATACGACTTAGTTTTCCTGCCAGAAATATACATACAAACATACGTGTTACATCGATGAATCTTATGTCTTTTTATAGCACTTTAAAAAGGTGTGTTTTGGGAGTACTATTTACGCTAAAAATGGTGTTCTGGAGTTGGATTGTTGGAACAGTCTTTGATTGATTACTTACCTTTACGTGATTGGTGGTTTCAGGTGAGAGAGCGCCTGAAGAAGATGGGAAATCTTCAGCCACTAAACATCTTCCTCAAGCAGGAGATCGATCGTATGCGTACGGTCCTAACGATCGTCAAGAAAACCCTTTCGGATCTACGACTGGCCATCGAAGGAACCATCATCATGAACGAGGTCACTTTCCTTATCTTTGTTTTTTTTTAGTTATCTCATCTGGCACTGTATATTATGAATATCGTTTGGCCATCTGTAATAATTCCATTGGGCAGAGGACAACCCTGGACACAGCGGGTTTAGTAACCCTGTAGGGTTGTCCCTTTGACACCAACAATAAACAATAAACAGCAATAAAATGTATTTCTGCGCTTCTGAATAGTTATTCTGCGAGAGGCGCTATATAAATGTTTAGATACAATACAATACAACAGCAGACAACTTTTGTATAGGCCTATGTATCGTCATTGCTTATATGTTTTTTTTTACCTTTTTTTCTGTTGTTTGTTATTCAGTAAATGCATGGTTTCAATCAATGAGATATTATTATCATCGCTAGAGCCCGTATGACGTATGTTTCCTTCAGGTCTCGGCGAAGCCACAATCGCTAAGCGACCTTGACCCAACGAGTATGCATTCTAAATATAGATATCGATGTTTACTTTGGGTAGCCTATCACAGCTGATGTTGCACTGTGAAATTAAGCTTGCCTGACGTCAGCCAGCGCTCATTAACATAACTGGTGACGTGTCCACGCAATAAACGTCGACGATGACGTCGATTTCTCAAAAGGCCTTGACCCTTGCAGTATACAAAATGGCGAAATCGGCGGCCTCAAAAATAACAGCAGATCTGGGCCTCTAGTGATATATTTATATATTATACATCTCTATGGTTTCAATCAATCAATCAATCAATCAATCAATTAATCAATCAATCAATCATTCAACAATAATAAATTGTAGCTTAATAAGCTTTGCATTGAAATCCTTTGCTAATGTCCCAGAGAGTCAGATGACGTTCCATCGATATCATCATCATCATCATCATCATCATCATCATCATCATCATCATCATCATCATCATCATCATCATCATCATCATCATCTTCATCATCATCATCATAATCATCATCATCATCATCATCATCTTCATCATCATCATCATCATCATCATCATCATCATGCAGATGATTTATAATAAGAATGTTATACTCTGTATAAATGTATGTAGGCTACACCAGGCGGATATGCAATTGTTTTAATAAAGAATATACTTAGTCGATACCCTGCTCATTAGACACCCGCGTGATTAAAGTTCCTAATTGGGATGATGGTTTTGATTTCTCCTGTGTAGAATCTGCGGGATGCCTTGGACAACATTTACGATGCGAAGGTGCCGAACATCTGGCGCAAGGTGTCGTGGCCTTCGTCAACGATCGGATTCTGGTTCACGGAACTACTCGAGCGAAACGATCAGTTCTCCAAATGGCTGTACGAAACAAGACCCAACGTCTTCTGGATGACAGGGTTCTTCAATCCACAGGGTCTGTTTATAAATGTCATCATCATCATCATCATCGTCGTCGTCATCATCATCTTCTTCTTCTTCTTTCTCCTTCCTCATCATCATCATCATCATCATCATCATCATCATCATCATCATCATCATCATCATCATCATCATCATCATCATCATCATCATCATCATCATCATCATCATCATCATCATCATCATCATCATTATTATTATTATTATGCATTTTATTAGGTGCCACTGTCTAACGCAGTGTTTCTTAACCATGCATAGGTGTTCGACCGAACCCCTGGGGTTCGGTGAGCCAGTGCCAGGGGTTCGGCAGAGGTCCTCTGAAATATATACATATTCAGGGTCAGTGAGTGTGATTGAAAAATCAGTTGCTATTTTAGTTTTATTTTTCGACTTTTATTTAATAAAATAGTTAACTGTTAGTAGTTAATGTATTGAATGTATTAATATTGTATCACATTTTGGTACAATTTTTTATTTCCTTTTGTTCCCATTAGTTAAAAATTATTGTTCAAACTTGAGGGGTTCGGTGAGTGGTCATGGATTTCTCTTGGGGTTCGGCTCCCTTGAAAAGGTTAAGAACCACTGGTCTAACGACTAAGCATCAATCGATGGCGCTGAGCAATTGTGAGTGAAGGACTTGCTCAAGATCCCTACACCGTAACCAGGGATGAGACTCGAAAGTATGATTGTCATACGTTGCATCACAATCGGCTATCGTGCCCAAAGTATGCCCATATGGGTTTCATATTCCCAAATGGGCCCCATCAAGCGTTCATGGGAATGCTGGCATCTGGTTGTCCCTTTCTACCATGAATACTAGTGCTGTTACCATGGCACTATTATTTTTAAAGAGTAGGTTTGATCCCTTGAACACGACCAAGAACCAACATCTCAAGTGACTACTGCCTACCCTATCAGAATCTTGCAGAACGAAAGCCTTGTGAGAGGAAACAGCAGATTAAAGTATGCTTTCACAGCAAAATGAGCAGCACAGTAAACGCGATTAGTTACTACTACTGCTGCTGCTACTACTACTACAATTACTACTAGTCTACTGCTACTACTGCTGCTGCTGCTCCACTACTATACTGCTATCTCAGACAACCACTTTGACTGGACGTATACGTATACGGTTCCCTCAATGACACCCTCCCTCGTTGCAACTGTTAGTAGATATGAGCTGAACACGGGCCTATCGAAGTGGAATGGATGGGCGTCGACTTAGAGCATGAGAAGTAACAGTGGATAGACAAGTAGAGTTGTTGGCTGTTCTAGGTTTCTTGACAGCCATGAGACAGGAGGTGACGAGGGCTCACAAGGGATGGTCACTGGACGCTGTCATGATGACGAACGATGTCACCAAGTGGTCCAAGGAAGACATCACTACCTCACCACCGGTATGTTATCAGTTGGTTACCATTCATATATACATAATTATATACATACATACATGCACACACAGACATACATACATACACACACTGCACATGCATAGATGAATACATGTAAATTTATAGCCAGATACATACATACATACATGAATACATACATATACATACATACACAGTTACACACATACATAGAACATAGGGGCCTACATACATACATCGGAGCTTTACTGTACTTGTAGGAGGGCGTCTACATCAGCGGTCTCTTCCTGGACGGTGCTTCGTGGGATCGGCGAGCGTCGAAAC
>JACEVL010002625.1:0-18840 GCA_020284085.1 Aporrectodea caliginosa
TTTGTTTAACAATTTATTGTTTAGGCGTATATGCCTCTTTGCTGCTATATAGGCTAGGCCTACACCATAAGCCATATTAGAACGGAAGAGTAGAGTTGCTTTACAAATAGGCCTACAGTTTTAAATACTGAAGCTAAGCATTTGAATAACGTGAGGCATCCTTCTAACATAACAGGCTTTATAATATAAAACCAAATGATTCAGTAGTTTACGGTTACCATAGGCCTAATTGGCCTATGGAATCGAACGCGTTAGGCCTATAATTAGGTTGTAGTTCACTTTTTTAATCTACAACTTAGCAACATTTGAAAAAAATGAAATTAGACCTAAGTATTAACTATTAAATGACATTCAAATCATTCAAAGGCTGCACGACTGTGATGCTGCCGCTCTGCAGACCTGTTTGACAGGACTGAAGATGATGCAGCGTCATTCTCGATACCTAAGCCAAAAGCCATCGACCATATCTCTGTTCTCTCAACAACTGTCTACTGAAGAGAAAACACAGCTTATCTCGACAATGAAATTCAACAATAGCGAAGAATGAAGAGCAGAAACGGTGTCTCTACAGGTTGTCGAAAAATATAGGCGCGACTTTTCTAAGTGCAATCGTGACAATCTTGCATAGCCTACGTGTAGAAATGTAGAATGTAGATTATAGAATAGAAGAATAAGGACCTTAAGGTGTTAACAGTGATGGAAGAATAAGCAGATCAAGGTATGGCGTAGGAACCATGGCTTGTTGCATTTGTTATAATGATTAGGCCACTTGTAACGAATTAGTGGTAATAACTAATAGGCCTATTGCAAAAGTCCAAAATCTTGAGTTTTGTACCATTTTGTAGGCCTATTAGGCTATTTGATCGTAAAACGATACCTGTTTATCGGATTGTATCCAAAACAGTTAGATACTTGTAGGTTCAACTACTTAAGAGCTTTCAAATGGTATTAAACATGTTATCATGGGATCAAAGTTTGGTGTTTAAAAGCATTTAAACACTGGACACGTCAGGCACAAATTATGCCAAATTGTGGACAATGTGAGTGCCTTGGGGACCCATAAATATTTGCTTACCGTCATAAAATTTCACAGGTGTTATTATGAGACCATATACAAACTTGTTAGAGAGACTACAAATTTTCACACACACACACACACACACACACACACACACATTTTGGACACCCTAGTGTTGGGTTGTTGGATATAATGAGTAGCAGTTTTCAGTAAGCCATCGAATTGAATGGATTGAGATATTCAGATTTGCAGAGCTTCTGCTATTAGAAGAAATTCAGTTTTAGTAGTGTAATGTTTGAAAGATTGTTGCTCATTAACTGGTTAGCCTACTTGAGCACCAATCTGAACAACATTCTTGTTGGTAGCGGTTTGGTTTCGTCTCTTCGGGTTGATACGTGGTGATCTTTTTAGTTCAAACCAGTAACGTACACTGTACACGTTTCTTCGGTATATTAGTTTCAACGTTTAATTTACAATGTATTTACAGAAATCAACTTATTTGACTATTACACATTTCGCTTAGCTTTACACTCTCGGACTGTCGACTTAACTCTTGCTCATAGACGTCTTTCAACCGTCTTGCCTTCCTTGAGAGCGGATTCCTCTTGCAGTCCATGTCTCGAACCTGACGCCTCCCGAGAGTGAATCCCGACTCTCGATTTCGCCAGTTTTTATTTCCGTCCTTCATCCTCCTGTCCCAGCCCTTTTCTACCATTTATCTCCTTATTTGGTTATTTCACTTCCGGCCTCTCCATCTATCTCCGCTCAGCATTTCGCTCTTGCCTTTTTTGTTCATGTAACTTCCGGCCTTTCCACCTATCCAGACTCAGAAATGTCGCTCTTGCCTTTTTTTGTTTCATTAAACATCCGGCCTCTCCACCAATCCCGCTGTAGAGGTCAAATAATTGTGCTGATGATTCATCTGGCTGTGCCACTCCAGGTCTTCAGTCACCTGCGTCTATGTATATATTTATATTATATAGCCTATATATTCATTTAGGTTGATAGTTATGTTAACTATAATGTTCATTCCTATGTCTACTCTATAGTGTTCACACTCTAATTCATTTTTAGTTTGACAACATAACAAATTACAAAGTGTTCATTCAAGTTAGAAACTCTTCAGTCTCTCATATCCCAGTCTCCCTCTTCCATTACAAGTGGGAGCATAATATTATTACTAGTCTAAGACTGAACACCGCCAAAAACTGTAGCTGCCGATTTAGATAGAAGGATTAGACAAGGCACTTTCAAATAATATCAATAGCTGCGGCGTATCGTCAGCACACAAATGATACACCCTAACTCCAGACAGTGGGAGCAGAAGTATGTTGATCTAGTCGATCTAATTATTGAGTATGCGAGGATGTACAGTAGCCTAGATACGATGCGAACAAACTCAAAGCGAGACCAGATAGACCGATTCAGTGTTCGAGGCGGATGAGCATTATCTGATCAACGGTGTCAAAAGCAGCAGATAGGTCTAGGAGAATGAGAGCAATTTCTTTTCCTTTATCCATGAAGTTGACTATGTGATCGTGAATTATTGTAAGTAATGCAGTTTCAGTCGAATGGTATTATGGTACTTGCTGTAGGCAGATTGAAAGGGAAGATACAGTAGGCCTACAGGTTGACGTTGTGGAACGAGAGGTGACATATAACGCAATTAACAACTGCTGTTTTACACGATTTTGTAAATGAACTTGAGGGTAGAGATGGGGTGGTAATTATTTATAGAGAATTCGTAATTCTATCTATGCTAACTAGCGAGCCAATATGAAAACATATTGGCTCGCTAGTTAGCATAGCTATTGCCGTTTGAGGCTTCCGTATAAATTATCGAAGCCTTCCTGACGGCTCAACTCTCATTCATTACAAAAGCGTTTAGAGTCTTCGTGGTTGGACATCGATACGTTGCGTTTAATGCAATTGCTGTTTTGAAGCCTGGAAAAGACCGTCCATTCCTTTCTATCCAAAGCGATGGCATTCACAGTTGAACTCAACTCGACAGGAAACTCCGTTTCGTGTCCTGCTGAAGATACGTCGACCGATGATCATTCGTCTAAGAACTGTTCTTTTGTCTCAACACCGGTTAACGATAAAGAAGACGATGTTGCTGAGCATGGCTTCAGAGATTCTCGCCTCAGCCGTCAACGTTCGAACATAAATGCATTGGAAGAGATCGAAGAGACGAAGAACTGGAAACTCTCCGATCAAGATCAATTTGGTTGGGTAAAACTCTTGCTCTTATCAGTCGGGAAAAGGTGTGTAACTCTTGCCAATGAAATATCGATCGTCGGTTTGTTCTACCTGATTAAACCATCCTCACACAAAGTTGGATCCGTCATTCGTAAGTTCGTCTGGATGCTGCTGCTACTATTCGGCGTCTTCGTCATGATATTCCAGATTCGTGGTAGCATAGATTACTACCTGTCATATCCAACTACGGCTAAGTACAGCCTGGAATACTCCGGTCGTCTGCGCTTTCCAGCGGTGACCGTGTGCAATGAAAATAATTTAAACTGGCAACGTACGGCTAATGCCTGGGGTAAGCTCAAGCGATACGTTTATTTAATTTCATTTGTCATTTAAACAATAATTTCTTCTATGGTGGAAACCCCATGCGTAGGCTATGTAAGGCCAATGAGAATAAGCATCCCGAACCAAATCAAACAATAATTAATCAAACAACAACAATACTAGCCAGAATAAAATTTCGGAGGGTGTTTTAAGTTTTCGGGGGTTCCATTGGAAATGGTCGAAAAAGTTCAGTTTTTTGTATTTCGCACATAATTGCATAGAAAAACATTTCGGCAATTTATTTGGGGGTTGAACCCGTAAGACCCCCTAAATACGCCCATGCATACCAGGTCTTTAGTTATGCGAATCAAGTCCGCTGACTTCGATGAGTGTGTAGTATATTCAGTACTAATCCGGTGCATCCGTCAACCCCGCTGCTCCAGTCATCTCTGTCCATCGTCAGTCTTCTTGCCTCTTCCCACGACCATTCCCAAGCACATCAAATCGTCTCTGATTGTCTCCGGTCAATCTCTTGAAGTTTCTCTTCCTTGTCTTCCATTCCTCCTTTCCCCTGCAAGTATGACTATCCAGACCATCGCTTGAATCGCTCTTCTAACGTTGTCCATATGAACTGTTCCATCTTTATCCGTTTCTCTTTCCGATGAAACTCGATTCATTCAATTTTGTTCGATATGTTATCACACCATAATTATAACCATGCAGTGGCGTAACGAATGGTTTCAGCGCCCAGAGGCAAGATTTGACGACTGCGCCCTTTAAAATTTTCTTTTTGACTTTTAATCGTTCTGGTCTTACTACTGTGTACCACGGAAAGCTAATTTTGCACCCCCGTGTGCTGCGCCCGGGGGCGGTTGCCCCTCTGCTCCCCCTTTGATACGCCACTGCATATATAACGGTTAGAATAAGACCAAGCCATCTATGATGTGCTGTTCTCTAGTCTTGCTGTTTCGCACCGCCTTTGGGTTCAGTTCCATAGTATAGAATCCATACAGCTAAACGATGAATCGGTTCTGTCCATAAAATAGCACACGATCCGGAGCCCACTCAGTCCTTCATCCTGAGTTTTGTCGGAGAATGAGTGCCAACACAAACTGATCAAAGAGGCTGCAACAGGTTTTCTTTTCGTCGGATGTCTGCTGTGGTCTCGTTTGTGACTCAATCATTGATTGACATCTGCTTTAGAACTGCTATCCAGACATCTCCCGGAAAATTCTGTCGACTAGAAAGTCTGATAATTTCTCTCCTTGGGCAAACTCACCTGCAGGTAGTTTCCCCTTCTGACATTTTCTAGGTTTATTATCCCTTTGCTATGCACGGTGGCTATAGGCCTGCATACGAAACGTAAGATATAAATACCTACTTTATCTATAATATTAAATATTTATTACGAAAATTGTATGAAATGTTCTAAGAAAACACCGGGAGAAGCTAGATGTCCTAGACTACACGTCCAAGTTCATTTCCAGAATGTCCAGATGTCCTAAACAGGGCAAAAATCTGAGTAGCTTCGAAAGTGACATGTTATGTAGGCTAAATGCAATCACACTAGAAGCTGGCTGGCGTTACATCCGGTCACCGCCAAATTTCGTTCGGAAAGAGTGTTTACTTTTTTCTGGTTTTAAGCCGTTTGCTCTAAAAAAAATCTCGTGTATTCTATACTGCGTCCAAATCGACTTTTCTGATTGTTGCCGAGTCAACCACATAGATTTGTTCGCTTTTGAATTATATTCACGAACTCGTATAGACCTACAATCATCTTCGCATGACAGCCGATATGTTTTTGGTGACAGCAAAAACCGAGCAGTCCTTAATTTCCACGTGCTTCTCCTGTGAGCCTTCAGAACTAGACAATAAAGACTCCAGCAGAACAACATCAGATTCTGTTGCCAGGAATATCGTAGATGTAATCTTCTTACTGTGCGCTATAATACTTCGAATATTTAACCTTAACAGAATCGGTTAGCAATGAACTCACCGTCCTTCAAGCAGCTATAGTTTATTATCTTGAAGCGAGCGTCAGTAGCTTTAGGAATAGCTGCTAATGGACGTTTTGGGCTTTCTCGTATCCATCGACAGTTACTTCTAACAACAGCATTGTAAAATGTGCGTTAATAAAAGGATAACCTACTTACTTACTGTTTCTTTACCTTGACACTATGACTATATATATACATGTATTGTTGGCCAGGTTATCACTTATAAATCATATTATGATTTATAAGTGAAAACCTGATAAGAGTGCCGTGAAATTTTGCACAGGTTCCAAAGCGGCAGACATCATTGGAAAGGCATTAGTGCCTTTCCTTGACGTGAAGGTCCATTCCAACCAGAGTAGCTTAAACATGTCATCGTGGGATGTTGACTGGAGGGAAGCATACAAATCTTTAAGCGTACCAATGGAAGAAGTGCTTCTGCAGGTGAGAGAGCAGCCGTTCTTTCGTCTAGCACTTTTCTGAGGTTCTCAAAAGTCGCTGTAAAAATCTCTACACGCGCGTAGACACAATGCATATACATTCACCCGAAGCTGACGAAGCTGGTAATAACAACTCCGTGCAACTAGGTTCACATGCTGAGAGAAAGTAAGCTGTGTAAAGTAAGCTACTCCCTCCTAATTTAAATGGGGTAAATTCATCTTAGCGGTTTCTCGTAACGAAGTGACTAGCGGACCGCCAGGCGGTCCGCAAGTTTATAAAACTAGCGGGCCGCCAGTCACGTGTCAGATCATTTATGTCGGGAAAAAGTTGTTTTTTAGTTTTAACGAGTTCGAAAATTTAAAGAAACTGTATGAAACTACTAATTTAAATAATCTAACAATGCATGATGCGAAGACTTTTGAATCTATGAAAAAGTATGCAGTGAAGAATGCTACACATGCAGAATAAGATCCAATATTATTAATTACGATTGTCAGGTGTTCCGTAGTCGAGTCGTTAGCGTGCTGGTATGTAAGTTCAACGTTTTGAGGTTCGAATCCCACCAGAGCAGAATATTTTTCTTATGCTATCACCGTTATTTTTATGGACATTTGAAAACTTAGCCTACCTATTTCCCTGGGTCTGGATTTTGGAGTGCTTGCTTATGAGTAGCCTAGTTACCTTGGTTAGGGTAAGGTTAGGCGTCGTGAGGGTCGGTTAGGGTCAGGGTTAGGGTTAGTGTTGTCATTAAAACATGGTACCATATCCTAGCACCATGCCAAAAGATACCGTAAAACGCCAGTAAACTTACGCATCCCGATACTAAATGTTCTCCACGGGGGCCCGTGGCGCATTGGAAAACATCTGGCACAGAGACCGAGAGGTACCGAGTTCGAGCCCCCGTTGGGCGGATTTGCTTTGTAGGCTGCTATTAGCGCCGTTGTATTGCAAGCTGTCTGTTCTGTTAGTAGTTAAGATTTCAATTGCATAACATGTAAATGTACAGCGCAGTGCGTTTGTCAGGCGCTTATTAAAGAAAGATATTATTAGCGCAATAAAGCCTAAATTAAGGTTCTCTGTCAATTTTCCGTCTTGGCGGACCGCTAGTGTTCGAAAGTTGAGCGCCGCCTGTCTCTCTCTGGAGTCACGTGAGACTGGCGGCCCGCTAGTATTGGAAATTTGCGGACCGCCTGGCGGTCCGCTAGTCAGCCTTCTCGTAATACCCCATGGTGACATACATTTTCTCAATAGGCGTATACATTTTGCACTGGAAACTTGCCACCGCATGTAAATCATAGTCTGGTTTGCAGAAATTTCTGAGTTCAGAACTTATTACAAGGGCTACAACACAAAAATTGAGAAGGTTGAATAACTACAAATCGGTTGAACCAGAACTGAGTCATTAGTAAAGAAAATGTAGCACACTGCCTATTCAGTGGCTATTTTGCCTGAAAATTAACATAAATCTAGAGTCTACGAAAGACTTTGGTAAATCTGTGACTGCGTAGTGTACGTTCAAGAAAGCTGCGTGCAATCTAACTGAAGCCATGACAATCGCTCCATCCGAAAGAACGTACTGCTTTCGATTCAACGGAGGTAAGCAACATACAATTCTGAAGAAATTGTTAAGCAGGATTTCTTTACTGGTCATATTTTTAAGAATTGCAAATGTGTATGATGATGGTGATGAGGAAAAGGATGAGGATGAGGATGTGCTGATGCTGTTGCTACTGCTGCTGATGATGATGTCAATGACGTTGACGATGATGACGTTGACGACGATGATGTTGACGATGACGATGACGACAACGGCGAACATGATGATGAGTTCTCAGCCTTAAGGCAGGTCTTTTGGCTTTTATACCACCGGGTTGAGAACAGTGTGGTGGAGAAGAAGGCGGAGGAGGAAGAGGAAGAGTAAGAAGAGGAGGAGGAGGAAGAGGAGGAGGAAGTGGAAGAAGAAGAGGAGGAGGAAGAGGAGGAGGAAGAGGAAGAGGAGGAAGAGGAAAAAGAGGACGAAGCAGAAGAGGAAGAGGAAGAAGAAGAGGAGGGAAAGGAGGAGGAAGAGGAGGAGGAAAAAGAGGAGGAAGAGAAAGAAAAAGAAGAGAAAGAGAAAGAAGAAGAAGAGTAGGAAGAGGAGGAGGAGGAGGAGGAGGAAGAGGAGAAAGAGGAGAAAGAAGAAGAGGAGGAAAAGGAGGAGAAAGAGGAGGAAGAAGATGAGGAAGAGGAGGAGGAAGAGAAAGAAAAAGAGAAAGAAGAGGAGGAAGAGGATGAGAAAGAGAAAGAAGAGGAAGAGGAGGAAGAGAAAGAGGAGGAAGAGAAAGAGGAGGAAGAAGAATAGGAGAAGGAAGAAGAAGAGGAAGAGGAGGAGGAAGAAGAGGAGGAGGGAAGAAAAAGAAAAAGAAGAGAAGGAAGAGGAAGAGAAATAAGAAGAAGAGGAGGAAGAGGAGGAGGAACAAGTCCATTAAATGGGTAATTGAAATCATATGAATTCCTGGTGTAGTGTAAATCTTAGCATAGAATGATAACAATTATTGCAGTTTTATTGAAAGATAAACGACCATGTAATGCCAATGGCCAAAACTCGTGATGATGTTTTTGATTAAATGAATTCATATAATTATGTGCTGTAAATGACAGAAGGGACGAATTACATGACAACTCAGACTGGAGCCACATATGGTCTTCGTCTCGTCCTGTGGACCAATCAGTCGGACTACCTGGTCGTCGGTTCTCCAGCTGCGGGATTCAGGGTAAGTCAATGTCCAATAGAACTTAATCAATTCCAATTATCAAGGGTCTCATTTTGATCGTTAATGCATATCTTCAACAGATAAGGATAAGAGGCTCGTCGATGATAAATATTTAGGAAGACCTACACCAAACGTGCCTACACTGCAGAAGAGCCAATAGCTCGAACAAACACGAAGAACAAGAAGAGTTTTCCCTTTAGTTAAAACCGGGAGGCAGTCATGGGTATATACGGCTTCCGGCTTCATTTTCTTGACCTCGTTATTTGATCAATAAAACAGTATACTCACTTTAATAGTTAATTTTGCTTGGCCTATATAAGGTGGAGCAGAAATCTCGAAATATCATTTTGCCTTTGGGATTTGACATTACATCATGCTGATCAATTTACTAGCGCACAAGGATCCCTTGAAGTTACGCTACATACACTGTGTCCGGAAAAAGGTAATATGATAATGGTAATATGAAAATAAACTAGTAAATATTCATCGATTTTAAAAATTCCAAACATTATTATTCCTGACATAATTAGCTAACATGGTTAATATGTAAAAGTTCCTGTCATATAATAATGAAGTCATAATGACGTCATTTGCATCAAAATTTAAGTAGGCCTATGACAAAAAATTGGTGCATCGGATCTTCGTGAAACGGAAATCCATTTAAATCCATGTGGGAAAATAAATGGAGCTTATTACCGAGATTGTTTGCTGTTGGAAAATTGTTGCCTGATATCTGGGGTATATTCGGATTATTACACATTCCAACAAGATGGCGCTTCAGCTCACCGAGCTCTTGAAACTGTTATTTCATAGGCCTACCTCCTAATCTTTGACCGAGAAACAGCCCGGGCTTAAATCCGGTTGATTACAAGATTCGGGGAATAATAGCCTACAGGAGAAGGTTTTTAAGGATAAAGAGCAGAGACATTGAAGAACAACGTAAGCGAATCGTTAATGCATGTGAGGAATTTGATCAGCTGATTATCGATGCTGTTACTGGTCAATGGTATGCGCGTCTTGAAGCTTTTGTTGAGGCCGAAGGCGGCAACTTTTAAAACACCTTGTAGTCTAATGTTATTCAAATATAAAAATTAAATTAAACTAAAGTTTATAATTGATAAATGACAATTTAAAATAAAATAATACTGAAAATTTTAGATGATTTTTTGTGCCGTCCTTGACACTTGAATTTTTATGAAAATGACGTCATTATGACAAAAATATTGGATAACAAAAACTTTTATATTTTCATCAGTTTTATAATTATTTCAGAATTAAAATGGTTCTGATTTTTAAATGATGAACATTTGCTCAGTTGATTTTCATATGGTAATATGAAAATCAATTAGTAAATGTTCATCGATTTTAAAATTCCAGAACCATTTTAATCCTGACATAATTAGCTAATTACCATAAGGGGTCCCATTTTCCCGGACAAAGTGTACATTTGTGATTGCAATCACAATGAAACTCTCTGGACAATCCGATTATCTGACAATGTCGCGGTGCTCATTAATATGCAGCTCTCTGTGGTTTGCCATTGATCAGAAACGGGATTTTACGATTACTCTTTGCGATTTTAAAGTCGAATAATAAGCTTATTTTCGCATCTTTGTCCTCAGGTTCATTTGCATGAGCCACATGAAAGACCGGACATGTATGCTGGAGCATTTCTAGTATCACCTGGAAAGTCTACAGCTGTTTCATTCTCTCTTAGAAACGTACGTAGGCCCCTAATGCATCTTATCGGAAAATTGTTGGTATGTTAGCATATGTAACATAGAGACATAGGCTTATTCTCTGAACATTGTAGGCATATTAACATATGTAACATAGAGACATCTTCTCTGAACATTGTATGCATATTGTTCTATGTAGGAGCGTGAATGAAATGTATCGATTAAAAAGCTTCCTTTGCTGGGCAAAACTCGCAATTCCTTCAGTGATGTTTATTCGTACTCTGCATCGTATATTATGTACCAAGACGTTTAATATAGCGCCTTTTCAAAATGTTCTTGAAAGCACACAACATCTGACGAGTCCAGCCAAGTTGACCTAAGATAGTCAAGTGCAGCTTTGTGGCTACATTCATAGGCCTACTGCGATTAATTCAAAATACGACAGCCTCAATGTAGTTTGAAAATGTGTGCTAGACATCAGTGCCGGATTAAGGCATAAGCCAGATAAGCCATGGCTTAGGGCCCCGCAAGGTTTGGGGCCCCAAATCCCGGAGAAATTAAATCAGATTGTTGTAGCAAATTCTTAATTTTGTATAATTTTTAATAATTTAGCGCTAGTAAGATTTAGTTACTACTTACCGGTTACTGACCCTAGTTGCAGATTCACACTCTCAGTCTGTACAGGGTCCCCTAGCGACCGACGGCAGACTCAAAGGCTCAAAGCGAAACTTGACACGGTGACCGGGCGCAAGCGGGTGAAAATTCTGAAATTACCTAAAATTTAATTTAGTATAACGGAACATAATCATGATCGTCCACAGAAATTTTTGAGGGAAGCAAAGAATTCTTTTTAGGGGTCAAAGTTTTGAATTGTTGGTACGGGGACTGACGAGGATGCCGAAAGCAACCTAACACGTCACCATCAGTACTCGCTTCCGCAATTAGGGGTCTGGCGCGGATCCCAATTGCCGCCAGTGCTTTTGGAAGGATTTGGCATGATGTGGAGCCAGGTGTTATCGTTCTGGGATCCGTTTTCAGCTATCTCTGGACGTTTATTACAAATACAAAACTGTTAAAAGTTTCAATGTTTTTATATATTTTAAATTTTTCAGGTTGTCTTGACTAATTTGGATAAAAATAAAATTGTGGAAAAATGCATTGTTAAAAACCAAGATGATAAGTAATTCTCTAAATATTTGCAAAATACGGCGGGCGCACCCCCCCCTCCGGACGCCCATGTTTGGGGTTAGGGCATCCGGATGTCTTAATCCGGCTCTTGGCTTAGGGCCCCCGAAAGTCTTAATCGGGCCCTGCTAGACATGGTCAAATGTAGCCACGCGTCTTTGTACTTGTTCATGTGCTCTGTCCACGACTAAGAATGTAGCAAAGGTAAATTAATTGAATGGCCTGACATCATTCTGACAATAAAACAAAGGAACGATCAATGAATCAGGCAATTAAGGCTAATTAAAGTTGGTTCTGCATCGATCTATTTTCTTCGGACGCAGGTTCTTGTCAGGGATATACAATTAGCCTATACATTGTTAGGAACATAGCCTATGTTAGGAATATGGGCTTCACAAAATGAACATTATAACGGTTGATATTTAAACTGTAGGATCCTCATTTGTCTTGCATACAAAGGTCTTCGCAGCAGGGCCGTTTTATGGTCATCGTAGGGCCTAGCCCATAGGGCCTATATAGGCACTATTGCTTTCGTAGGCCCAAACTGCCAGCTCTGAAATAATATTGAAATAGTTAATGCGGGAAATGACATTTGACGACGTTATAAGTCAAACCTTTTTTAATGGCTGGCCAGTGGCAATATTTTTTCAGCAAGTGGCGTTTTCGGGTGCCGACGGCGCCTGAGCAAAAGAGGGGATCTGGGAGGGAGCTCGGTGAGCCCGTCCCAGAAAATTTTTGCAAAACGAAATCTTAAATGGTGCAATTTTTTAGCATACAAACAGTCAAATTAGTTTTAAAATTTTAAATTTGACCTTCGTTTTCAGTCACAAACACCAAATAAAACTCATTACGCCTTAAATATGACAAACTTAAACTTTTAATCTCAAATTGTGTAATCTTTAGTCAATTCTCCGTGAGCCATAAATAAATCGTAGGCGGGCCAGAAACGGTCCGCGGGCCGGCTCTGGGACAACCCTGTTATAAGTGATCGTGCTAATGCAAAGAGCCGTACAGTTCACATAGTCTAGTCTAGGCTGTTGCACAGCTCTATTTAGCTTTAAGTTAATATCTTAATGTGAAACTGTTTCAGTACAATTACAAAAAAATATTAATTTTCCTTTCATCATTTTCGCGTCAAATTCAATCATTAAACTTATATTTCAAAATCTCATTTTTCAGACATTGGTAGGCCCCTGAAAAGTTCGTAGGCTCTAGGCACAGTGCCTACTCTGCCTAGGGCCTACGATGAGCACTAAGTAATTCTTTTTTAGGATAAAACGGTTCTGTTTCGCAGTGCAGTTGATTCAGCTCCTGTACTTAGGCCTTTATGTAAATGCGATGCGAATAATTATCATTCGATTGATAGCGATTGGATTACCATGAATAAATACGTTTAGCATTAATGCTGAATGTGTGTGTGTGCGTGTGAGTGTGTGTGTGTGTGGGTGTGTGTATGTGTGTATGTGTGTGTGCGTGTGTGTGTGTATGTGTGTGTGTGTGTGTGTGTGTGTGTGTGTGTGCGCGTGTGTGTGTGTGTGCGTGTGTGTGTGGGTGTGTGTGTGTGGGTGTGGGTGTGTGTGCGTGTGCGTGTATTAACGAGTCTTAAAGTCAAAAACTTCAAACGTCACGCATGTGCATCATAGGAAGTGGATTGACTTCAAATGGCTGTCAGGCTTCGATCAAATACGATCATAAACTGTCCAACACACAAAATAACGAAAGCAGGATCAACAAATAGGCTCTGAATATAACACTGATAGTCCCAAGAAACACTTGCAATGACGACGGAGAGGCGATCGCTGGTGGCAGCAGTGGAAGAGGGACGGAGGGGCTGGGTGGGGCACGTGTTGGGGGGGACTCGCTTCTGGGAGGCCGTGGAGGGTGGGGGAGGGGGCCGGGGCGGGTGGTGCTGGGGTGGATGGCCGATGGATGCAGCGGGTTGGGGGGGGCAGCACTGGGAGGAGTGGCGTCATTGAGGTTGGAACCTGCCGAAGGGCAGAGAACTTAAAGAAGAAGTCTCACAAAGACGAAATCCGAACAATTTACCACTAGCAAATTCTGCACATAACAAACCAAGAAGCCTACTTAAAACATATTGTCCGCAGTGATGGGCACTAACTAATTTTTTTAGTTAAACTATAACTATTCAACTAAAATAGAAAAGTTTAACGAAAAGTTGGCAACCGATTTGTATATAAGTTAACTAAACTAAAAATATTTAGTTAAACTTTTTCCAACTTTTAACAAACATTTTTACAATGACAGAGGTTAAAGTTTGCAACTTTTGCCCATCACTGTGGGGCGCGGTGGCGTAGGGGTATCTTCGGTGCCTTGCAACCGGAGGGTTGCGGGTTCGAATCCACCTCAAGCCGCCGCGTAGGGACCCTTTATTACTCAAGTCAAGTCCTTCACTGCAATTGCTCATGCGCTTCGGCGTGAAACTCCGATTCAGTGTCCCTGCTGTAGTCGGGAGCGCCCCTGAGTAGAAATCTTGAAGGGGCGCTACAACAAGTGCTCATACATACATACATACATACATGCATACATACACATACATACATACATACATACATACATACATACATACATACATCACAGATTGTCTGCAGGACTAAACACACGCGCTCGCACACATACACACAGATAGGCTAATTTTTTTATTTCTCCGTTATCAGTATAGTTCCATGTTGCCGGTATATAATATCAAATGTGTATAATTATACTCTTATAGCATTTGTTTGCTCATTTTTCAACAGAATTCTCAGCTGCCTTATCCCTACGGAAGTTGTCGGAACCAGGCCAACTACACGTTTAACACTTGTATGAAACAATGCAGAGGACAATACATTTTGGACAAATGCCAATGTCGACTCCCCGAATCTCCTGGAGGTACATTGCAATTTTAATGAATCGAGTGAGCGAATTAGGCCAATTAATAAATCTCCATAATTGTTGAAACCGAGTCAACGCCGCTGCTTGTGCGGAATTAGGTTTACTAAGCGCTGGTAACTAAGCTGGTCTTTTTAGCGCACCTTTTGTTTAGCCACTAGAAATTTCGTCCATTAAGCCTAAATTGCATTTAAACAACATTTAACTACAAGTTAGGCAGAAGCAGTTTTAGGGGTGTCCAGAAAAATGATACAACGCCGAAAAACACCCACACTCAAGTTTTTCCCATTATTCCATTCATTAGTTGTCTATAAATATTTTTTTCAGAATTTTAAAATGTTATCCTGAAGTCGCTCAAAGCCCCCAAACATACCCTACTTAAATATCCAGAACTGAAGGCGCCCGCCGCTTATGCTCGGGACTGGGAACTTGGGTTCATTGTGAATTTACTCTTTTTATCAAAACAAAATAACAAAGAGTCCGATTTGGATGAACTTTTTGCATCTTCTTTGTCTCGACAAGAGCTACATCTGGGAGAAATGTAGACACCCATATCAAGGTCATTCATGGTCATTTCAACTCAGAATGAACGAAATCTAGCAAAAACGAGAAAAATTTGGCCAGGTTTCGGCTAGAGCTCTGCGCCGACTTAATAGTGTCGGCGGCGGCACGCCGGTCACTTTTGGTCGGCGGCGGCGGCGCGCCGCCGACCAACAAAAATCGGCGGCGGCGCGGCGCGGCGTGGTCGGCGACGGTGACGGATCCAAAAGTTTATGAGGGGGTCAAAATGGCGTCCGAACTTTTGAACTAGTTTGAATTTCCACACTGTAATTCTAGCATTTTAAACTGTCATCTGAACAAATTGCTCTATTATTTCAATGCTGATAGGAATCAGCCGTCACTCGTAGTTAGGATGTAGTTTGAGTCGTGTTTGAGTTTGACTACATACAATACAAGCAAACCAGACATTTATTGAAGTTAATATAAAAACTAGAAAACAGGGCCTACGTTCAATTTCCAAGAACCCCATTAGCCTTTAGTAAACGAATTGCTGACTATAAGACACAATTCTAAATATAATAATCTTCGTTTGTTATTTCAAACTGACACACCGCAGTATGGTTACAATTATTCATAGCATGAACGGATTACCACAAGTTATTAAATAAATCGAATTTAACTGTTTGGCAGCTATGCACGGCGCCCACCACGTCCTACAGCTCATTTCACGAAAGCCATATTATGGCGAATCGAACTTTGGAGGGTAGAGGGAATTGATCCGGCGTCCATGGTGATCTTCTACTCTTCGTGCCAAAGTGTTACCATTTACCATAAACCCCTCCACGGCGTATCACATGTAATTAATTTTAATCATTTTCAATTTGCTAAAACTTAACAAATAAACAGGAAGAGTGCATCCTGTACTTATAGATTAAGCAGTCCTGGTGCCATCTGTTTTTACATCAAAATCTGCTTTTCCGCGAGTTTGCTTTTAGTAGCTTCAGCCATGGCGATACTTATAATTATATCCAATTTATCACAATTAGAGTTAATTGTATTTATTTCAAGAACGTGAATTGATTTTATAAATACCAAATAGTCTTTGTTTCATATCAGTTTAATGATTAAACTGCTATGAAACATTTTTAACTGCTATGGATTAAACTTTAATCCATAGCAGTTAAAAATGCAGATCGCCATTAGTAGGCTACTTGGGGATTTGCAATTTCTTAAAACGCATGCCTATCCTAAACGCTGTATGACTTTCGTTTAGATGCACTAGAAATTTGATATAATTATATTAAACTGCTGGAGCATGAGCTGCATGTGCTAATTTGATAATGGACCATATCTCCCGATGGGCTGCTGACTGTAATCTGAAGCTGAACCAAAAGAAAACCAGTGAAATGATAATTCACCGTCCGAGGGTGGGTCTTGGTTACCTTACTGCCTCTGGCACCACCACAGGTCTAGCAAGGGTTACCAGTATGGTGATCTTGGGAGTAACCATTTCTGATGACTTAAGATTTAATAATCATGTTCAACGACTTTGCTGTCAGACCCGTCAATCCTTTTACGCTTTGAGAACTTTGGTCTCCCATGGCCTGCGTGGTCTACATCTTTATGACGTTGTGCGAGCCACTACCTTGGCAAGAATGCTGTATGCCTCACCCGCCTGGTGGGGTTTCGTGGGACAACGTGACAAAGACAGGTTTGAAGTCTTGATGCGTCGCTTGATCCGCTATCACTATCTTCCTAGAGATTCCCTGTCTTTTGAGCAACTATGCACAAAGGCTGATTCCCGCCTTTTTTCATCGATCCTGGTGGATAATGGGCATGTTTTACATGAATTGCTTCCCCCAATTAAAACTTCTAAGTATTCCCTCCGCCCCAGGGCTCATGACCGTATCATTCCTCCCGCAGATAATTTGATGCGTAAAACTTTCATCACTAGGATGATATATAAAGTATGATAAACATTGGCTGACTTCTTAGATATATGCGGGACAATAATGATTGTGCACCAAGGTGCTGTTGATTTATTAAGGGATATTGTCACTAACTTACTTAATGCGAAAAACGTTTATTGTTAGGATACTTTATCCATTTTTAACTGCATGTATAAGATGTCTGTACACCAAAGTGCGATTAGCAATTGGTTAATAAAGAATATACTTACTTACTTATATGCTTAAGCCTGCAAGATGATCAGATTGGGTATCATATCAAGGATGACTCATTCACTGTGTATGCGTTTTGTGAATCGATGACTCGCACTTTAGAACTTTTAGCCTAAATCCTGAGAGACAGGACACTTTGTTCACTCGGAAAATGAGGGTTAACTCAGGGTCATGCCAATCTTCCGTGGCATGTCGATGCTGTCTGTCGTCCCCCTCCGGCCCCTCCCTACTTACAAACCTTAAGATAGACAGAACAGCAATATTTGGGGAAGCAAATTATTTGGGTCAAGAAAAGAACTAAACCTCGCTTATGCGAAGCCCGTGGCTCGTTATAGCAGCGCACCTTGACGGGCGGGTCTGGTTGTGAGGGGCGCCGGCATGTAACCAGGAGGCGTGCGAGGGCGGCTCGCCCCAGACCTATGACTTTTAATACTGCCGATATTGTATAGATTATAATAAAGTATTCTTTACATGTACGTACATTCACTGAAAGCTGCACTGAAGGATTAACCTAACCCCACAGGTAATTTCATGGAATGGACTGGAGGGGTTGAAAATGAATTCGGGGTTGAACGCTCCCAACCCCCGACAATTCAATCACCGTATAAATATATATCCTCTGTCTTACATATATGTAGTATGCATGTAGGACAGAGGACCTTTTCGATTTTCCCTCATTCCTATCCGTCTATTCAATCTATCTATCAATTATTCAATCCACCCATCAATTCATTCATCCGTCTATCCATCCCAACAAACCATCTATCTATCCATCCATCCCATCATCTGGCTGCTGTCTGCCTGTCTGTGTCTGTGTCTCTCTGTCTCTGTCTCTGTATGTCTGCAACAAAACAATTAAACACTTCAGCGCGGCATCGGCGGCGCGCCGAGGAATTATCGGCGGCGGCGGCGTCGGCGCGCCGATCCACAAAAATCGGCGGCGGCGGCGTCCAAAAAATGTCGGCGGCGGCGGCGCGGCGCGGCCGGCGCAGGGCTCTAGTTTCGGCCAATAATTGTTTAAATCGGCTAATGTTTTCTTGTGTTTTTCTCCCTGATATGGAACTACCTGTGGTAAGAAACAAGGTAACCAAATGTAAGACAATCCAAGGTTATTTTAAGGTAAAAAGGTCAATTTGATAATAAAATCAAAAGAAATGGGAAAAACGCAGCCAAATATTATTGCTCTATTTGAGTGATTCTGTTACGCCGTCCGCGCGTCGCGAAATCGCAGCCCCCAGGGCGCTTTCATTCACCGACGCGGGCAGGACGTGTTGCTGTGAGACCCCAGGTGAAGGAGAGCGAGTATCAGTATTTAACATAGGATTTGAACCCATTGCAAAGCATGGAAACGTTCGTGTTTTACCACCTAGGCTCATGTAATCGGGCCTAGGCTTGTTACTTAATATTTCACTTCTTCTTACGGTACCAGGATATCCCAGGGGTTCCGGATGTAACCTTACATCATCCGGAGGTCCCCGTAGACCAAGGGCCGAATGGTCAATGTCAGCGGCTGTCGGACAGAAAGCAGCCATGGCCATGCCATAACCAGGGTTCGATTCCGATCCCACAGCAAACTTTCCTAATGGGGAGCCTTCTATACGATCTACACGATCAGCCAGTGATTCTAATCTTTCGTTCATGTCTGCCTGACCTCTCATAAGCTCCGACTGATTTCGAATG